>RJWT010002307.1:0-24832 GCA_004365215.1 Cuniculus paca | reverse complement strand
AGCGTGCAGGGATGGCTGTGAGAGTTCTGTGGGGATTCGAAAAGGATGCAGTCAAGAGTCTTGGTTCAGGAATATCTCAGGGAAGGAGGATGACATCAGTCTTGTGAATAATTCTGGTCTCCTAGGTGCTTAAGAGGCAAAAAAAGAACTGAAGGGATCGACCAAGGGCCTTTCTCCTTTGCAGGATCCTAGGGGACCAGGCACTTTTCTCCTGGAGCCTCAGCAGGACCTCAAACCTGCCTGCTTTTATATTGCCAGCCCTTGGAAGAAGAGACTCCTTCTACGCATTACCAACCAGCTTCCACCCCCTTGAAACTTTAGAGAAAAAGAACCCGCAGCTGGAGAGAGAAAAGTGCGTCAGAACCAGAACACAATCAGTTGAAGTCCTGAATAGAATGGAAAGTCTGATTCTTTCTCCAGTAAGAGGGAATTCACTGCCTTGAGCTTGGATATAAGTATTTTCTCACCTTCTAACTTGAACTGAAACATTGGATTTGTTGAGTCTTGAGTCTACTAGCTTTTGAAATAAAACTTATACTATCACCTCTTCTGGGTCTCCTGTTTGTTGACTACAGATCTTGTGACTTCTCAACCTCCAAATCATGTAAACCAATTCCTTACAATAAACCTCTTTTTTTTCCCCCTCTGTACATATCCTCTTGGTTCTGTTTCTCTGTGCAACCCTAATACAGATTTACATAGGAAACACAGTGAATGTTTACCTGGAATGGAGTGGTTTCATCAGTGATTATATTTTCATCTACAACATGATGTCTTATGCAGGCATTAAAGAAGCAAAGCAAAACAAAACAAACCCATTCGGGAGATTTAGGGAGAGCCATAATGTGTGTGGAACCATAGGGAGACAGGAGCAGGGAAGCAAACCAAACAACTGCATTTATACATATAGTAACAAATGCGTATATATGTGCTAAGAAATTTTTAAATAAATGGTTTTTAAAAAGAGGAAGATGAAAAGAAGAAATCGCTGGTAGATAGGGCTGCTAAATGCTCTTCAGAGCTAGCTTAACTGGAAGACCAAATTGACATTACTCAGGATGACAACTTCATACCTTCATTTGCCCACCACTATCATAGAAGTTGCTTGATCCAAGCCATAAGTTGCTTTGGGGTCAGATTTAAAACTAAGGATGGAATTGTACATGCCAGCTGTCAGCAGGCCAGGTTGGTATTCCAGAGGACTTGCTCTTGTGTTTCACAATATGATACTGAAAGGGTGGATCTGAAAATAGTGTATATGAAAACTAAAAAGGAATGGAAAGTCCCTCTTAGTCCATGCCCTAGACTAGAATACACCCTTCTGAGTTGTTCCAGTCTTAATATTAAATTTCATTTAAAAGAGCTTTAACATTAAAATTTTTTTGCTAAAGTGCCAAATGATTCTTAAATTCCTTTTTTTTTTTTTTTTTTTTGTGAATTAATGAGAACTTGGTGTCCCTATTGCATCTTTATGACTTTGGAGTTCCAGAACAGATTTCAGTTTATTTATAGAAAGAAAATTCATCTCTTTGACTCTGTTACTCTTGCTGCTTATTGCTAATATCAGTGTGAAAATGTTGCCTCAGTCAGGAGGGGAGGCACAGCTACCCTTCCCATAATGACCTGTGTTTACTGGGAGCAATCACAGGGAGGGTGGTGCTAGTGTATGCTTCTGGGAAGGGGAAGTCCTGAAGAGAGGCCAAGTGCCTTCCATTCCATGGACAGCAGATTGGCCTAGCTTTCTGCAGGGCAGGCATGGGTCTTTTTGCCAGGAGTCTGAGGTGGGAAGACTTACAGCTGCAAAACTGTCTCTTCAGACTCTGGAAAGGAGGTAGTGGCAGGGAGATGTCTGAATGAACATTACTTAGACACCTCCCTGCAGGTGTTTGGTGCGCCCCCGTCTGGATGAGAAAGGCACTGCCTTCCCGTAAGGTGCATTTCTTCCTTGACTTCCTCCAGGTAACACTTCAACCTAGATAATGACTGGATTTTCTTCCCCATTAGTGATCTTGTTCTAAAGATGATGTTTTATGAAAACTTAGAAGAGTTTTTTAAAAAATTCTTCTATTCAAGATAAATTGCATCACTCTATTCTCTTTGTCCCTTCTTTCTCTTGCAACCCTGTGTTCCAGCCTCCTCCCCTGTCTCTACCCTAAAAGGTTTGACATTGTTAGACATGGCATTTATTTCAGTCTCCATGGATGTTTGCTTTTATATAAATAATTGACAACTCAGACTCATTCCTGGAGTCAAAATAAATTTGTTCATTCTTAGAGTGTTTTTAATTAGCTTTTGAAGGAATCTTTTGACCAAAACCAACTTGTGCTTTGGGCATTGTAAAAAAAATAAATAAATAAAAATGGAGGCTGTGGTGGGAATTGAATTCAGGGACTTGTATATGCTAGGCAAGCATTCTACCACTGAGCCACACCCCAAGTGTATATTGTAAATTTTATTTGAAGAAATATCAGTGGTATTTGGTTGATTCTAACCCGAATAAAAGAAGAAAGAGTAAGAAAGGGCACAGAAATACATAGAGGACAAATTGTGGTAGATCTAGTCCTCAGATACCTAATTTTTCAGGCTTCAAATTGGGACACAAATTCTGGCGAGTATGTTTGAAAGTGAAAGTAATAAGGCAGACTGTTTATGTTTTGACTTTTCTAGAATTTAGAACAAGGCAGTAAGTATTCTATCTAGGTATGTAGAACAAGGAAGCAGAGAGAACCAGGCCATATAAATCTCAAGGGAAATAAAATGTTAGTGTCATTGCTACCTCTTAAACCCTAGAGGATTACAGAACTATGAGCCCTTTTCTGTTGAATAATTATTTAAGGGAGTCATTTCACACATTGTAATTTCTGACTCCTTCTCAAGTAAATGATTGGAAATTGATGTGGAGTGACTTCTGGTCAGTTATGGACCTGGTCTCCAGATTGCTAATGTTTGAAGGAGCCTGGGAAAGAATTGAGAACATTTGCTGTAAGTTGCTGCACTGAGTCTAGCTTCTGGGCACATTCTGCACTTGAAAATGAAATTGCGGTTTTAAAAATACAATCAACATTTCCTTTTATTTTCTAGCTTCTGCCCAAACCCCTGGGTTTCTGTCTTTAATACTCTGGGAAATGAAAATAGACTCTTCGATTACTCATGGCCCTAAGATGTTGTTCATGTTTCTGCTAAGAGAAATGTTAATTGCTCATGCAGAATAGAAATATGAGCCCCTAGGATTTCTCAGGATAGGACCAAATCATTGTTCATGAAAGATTTCTCATAATGGACTGAAAACAATCTAATTTGAATTTGGAATATGGGAAGCAATTGTTTTAATAGATTGAATTTCAATTTGTATGGCAAAAATTTTTACTGGGTTTTTTTCTTTCAAAAATTGGGGGTAAATCAGGCCAGGCTTGGGTATATTGTTCATGGTTAAAAAATAGCATTATCCTTTTCCTATCTCTAATGAGGAGGCATTTCATTAATATCATGGTGTCCTGAAGCTGGAAGTATCCAGCAATCCTAATGTTCATCATCTTCATTTTATAGGTGATACACATGCAAAACATACTGAAGGCTTGTGCTGGCCTCAGGTCTCAGTTAATTTAAATTTCAGCCAGACTGGCATCTGTCTTTCCTTGCAAAATGTTTTCTTTCCACTTTTCTGTACTGTGCTAACAGCACATTGGCCAACCCTCTTCCTTACATTAAAGCGATGGTTTTCAGTACAGCAGAAGGGTACTGTGGCTCTGCTCCTCAGTGGAGCCTTCTAAATGCTTCATGGCTTGACCTTCAAGAACATCACCTCTATTTGTGTTTCTCTGTCTCAAAAAATATGACTTACAGATTTCAACTAAATTAGGCACAGACTGAACTAGAACTATAGACAACTGTTGTTGGTGGGAGTTTAGGGATCATATTCAACTCAGTAGTCTCCTACAAGTGGGGTAGTTTTCCTTCTCCTTCTGGAAGAAGCCTTGCTTGGGGCAAGCATAATGGTGTCTTTTTTTTTTCTGTTAAATTGACCAGTGAGTCCAAGCCAGTAGAATACTTCTGTTGGGAAAAAAAAGGACCAAAATGAACCAAATGAGAACACAATTTTTTTCTTTACTTCCTTGGATGGCTTCAGGAAACAATGAGATGAAATCTTTTATTTTTTTATTTTAAAGAGGATAAAACCAAGGAAAATAAAACAGAATAAAGCCAGAGAGAACAAACCAAAGTGATACAGGACTTCACAACATTACAAAATCAACAACACTTACCATAATGCCTTTTGTTGTCTTCAAAATAGCTGCAGAAACCTTCAGACATAGTAAAAATCAAACAAGACAGAATAGAATAGAAACAATAAAAACAAAACAATGGATACAATAAAGGACTTCAAAACAAGATAACAGTAAATTCAAAATGGCTACCATATATACCTTACTATCTTTGAAATAGCTGCTCATGCCATCAGATATAACATAATCAAACAAAGCAAAAGAGAATAAAACCCAACCCAACAAAACAATGAACAACGTAGGACTTCAAAATGAGACTATAGGGAATCAACAGTGGCTACCACCCTCAGAAGGAGATGCCCCCAGATGCCACACTACATACTGTTATCTTCTGAAGAGATGATCAGCCCACTGGCCCTAGACCTGCAAGGTCAGTGAAACACCAAAATACCACAGGCTTTCAATTGCGTTTCACCTCGATAGCTATCATCAGAGCCTGTGTTTCCCTGGATTAGCTGGTCACTTACAAGAGGGCCCGTGAGCTGGAAGGGACTGCGATCTGGCTGTCCCCTTGTCACTGAAGGCCTGCACATGGCGCTGGTTTGGGAGGGACAGGGCTTGTTCTCTCTCCCCACAGTCCGCAGTGGCGCTGACTCATGGGGAAAGGCTTGGCTCTGGATGTCCTCTCTCTGGCAGCCGCCTGCAATGAGCTGAAATCATAAAGTAGAAACATCTTGCATATGGCTTTCCTTTAGGAGCTGAGTTAAGTTTTTTGCTAGATCTTTTTTGTATGCTATTATGATGTTCAGTATGCATTTGGTAAGTTTGGGGTAGAAGTTAGTTTTGAATTCTCTCATTCTTCCCTTTGGGCTTCCTTCTGAGAATCTACACAAAGAGCAAGTACCATAAGGATGACCATATACTTTTTCTTTCAATTAATTATCTTTTCTTGTAACCTCCTAATAAGAGTATTTTGAAGTTAAGAAAGGAGAAAGGATATTGGTGTATTTGCCAACTGTATAGGGTAGACTAGATGTAACATAATTTTTAATTCAAAAAAAACAAAGCAGGTAAGCAGCGCACTTGTAACAGAGTGCAATCCACAATAACATACAACAATATTTTAAAAAATTCTCGGTTTTAACAGTCAAGATTCTTGAAAACATCATTAGGAAGCTTCTTTGTACAATTGAATATATTATAATAATTTTCCAGAAAACTAGTTTTTATAGACATAACAAAGTTAAACATTGTAAATTCTGTATGAGTAAAGTCTGAATGCATAAGATTTTACTATAATGAATATTATCCACTAAACTTCATCTCATATGACATTATGAGTTAAGTTTAAAATCTAAGCAAACTTAGCATCTGTCTCTGAAGTTTGTATGAGAAATTGAAATTCTGAGAAGAAACTCAAAATTGTCTATATATAATATCTAATTTGTGTTGTGCTATTTCAGTGTAAGGATAATGACATGAAGTAGAAACTGTCCTTTAGTAGACAGATGAAGGTAATTACAGTGATTATAAGAGATGCTGGAAAATATTGCAATAAATTGACTAATTTAGTTCACATTACAGAAACTATTAAAATGAAAGCCTTAAATTGTAAGTGTGAAATATTTATTAAAAATCACATAGCACAAAATCTTTTGAATTGGTAATTTTATAGACACCATCTTCCATCTTTACTGACTCAACTTGTGATACCTATGCTTGTTTAGAAATCAGTCTTATAAAAGTTCATAATGTACCCACTCATCCTTATTAATGTATACTTGTTTATAAATCAGTCTTCTAAAAGATGGAGCCCAATCCCCCTCCCTTCCTTCCTTCCTCCCTCCCTCTCTCCCTCCCTCTCTCCCTCCTTCCCTCTTCCATTTTCTTCAGTCTTTTAAAACTTTGGCTCTTTCTCCTTGGGTATTTACCCCTGAGGAGTTATATATACAAATCTTTGGTCTTTGCAGGGGTAGAGATACTAAGAAATTTCCATGTGGGAAAAGACTCAAGATTGAGATCGACTAGGAAGAAAATGTTCATGTGCTCAAAACACTGTGGTCCAGGGCCAGGGATTTAGCTCAGTGGCATAAGTGCCTGCCTGGCAAGTGCGAGGTCATGAGTTCGATCCCCAACACCAAAAACAAAAACAAAAACACTGGTCCATTATTCTTCTCATGTTAATTTTATTCCTTGATACAAAGGGTGTAGCAGAGCATCAGTGGATGAACAAGACAATACATATCAGAGCTAGGGTCATCTTGTCTCCTTTGTTGGCTACTTACAACTTTCAGAGTTTCCCTGTGGCTGGGTCTTTTGGAGACGTTCTCTTCTTGATATTGACCTGGCCCTCAGTTCATCTGGACAGCTCTACCTACTCAGCTTTTGCATCTCTCCCAACTTTTCCTTCTCAGAATTGATGCTACTTTTCAGCAACCTTTGCAGATGCTTTTTCTAAAAATGTTCTTAGCAAAACCAGAATCCTAATTATCCCTTCTGAAGCAGACGGCCTTGTGTCACTTGTTCTCCCTTCCCTTATCCAAAATAAATTTTCCTCTGGACCAAACTCCCTTGATTTTGCATTGGCATTTTGTAGCATTGTACAAATTATGCAGTACTTAAATCACACCTAATTACAATCTCTGCCAGCAGGGCTTGCTACTCAGAATGGAAATGGAGAAAACCAGAATGGAAATGGGAGAAGAAACCGGAGAAGAATCACACATCTGAAAGGCGAATCAAGTAATTGTAGTTAATCATCTCCTGTTAGGAAAGGCTGGGAACCCAAATGATCATTGAAAAGTCTATATTTTGACTGTGTTGTTTAGGCAATACCATGTGCTTCTGTGTGCAACTGGACCAGCTTACTAGTTCTGTGAAATGCCTCCTGGCAATAAGAATAATGTCTGTGGAGGAGGCCTGGGCCAAGAAAAGCCACAGTGGAGTCTTGCACAACCTCCTCTTTTAGTAGAAGGAGCTGAGGATTTAATTCCAAAGAATGCCTAGTATTTGAGTTTTTGTATCTCTTTATTGAACAACTTTCATGTTGCTTCGCTTTTATTTCTTAGCGTTCTGAGCTATTTCCTTTCCTTTAATTTGCAGAGTGCTCAGGGGAAGTAAAATAATTTTTAAGATTGATCCAGGTTAAGTATAATTAGGTATTAAGTCTTACAGAGCAAATGTTAAATAATGTTTAATTTAACCTGTAGGTCCTAAATTCCAGCAACCCAGGAGCCCAAAATTAATAAGGGTGAGTGGGTACATTCATGAACGTCTCAAAATTCCTGATGTGGTATGCCAGTGACACTCTTGTTCCCATCTGATTTGAGTTTAGAGATTAAATGGCTGTCTTTCATGTGCCATTTAGTAATACCACATTCATATCTCATGCTTTTTTTTATTTTAAAAAGCAAAACAGAAAAGAGTAATGATACAGAATTTTAAAAAAACAGGAATTTAGCACTAGTTAATGTATTTCATATTGCTATCTTAGAAGTAGCTTCTCAGGCTACAAGGTCTAGGCATAAAAAATGATCAAACAATGATAGCACAAATTGTTCTTTCCAATGCACTAACAGAGATTAGTAGTATAGTTATCTATCTTGTATACATACACATACATACATTTTTGTATGTATACCTATATGCATATAATCTTTTCCTTCCTTCCTTTTCTCCTTTCCCTTGTTCCATTTGTTATTTCCTTTTGAACGCTTTTTTCCCCTTTCATTATTACAATATCTATTGTACATTTTGGATCTTATTACTATGTCAGTTTTTTATTTTTAATATTTTTTTACACTAGGGAGACAATACAATATTTATAAATGTGAATTTGATTTATTTCACTTATGAGTATCATCTCAAATTGTCTCCATTTACCTATAAAAGCCTCAAGATTATCATTTTTTATAGCTGGGTAATATTCCATTGCATAAAAATACCACATCCTTTTTATCCATTCTGTGGTTGATGGGCATTTTGGTTGCTTCCAAGATTTAGCTATTACAAATTATGCTGCTGTAAACATGGGTGCACATATATTGCTGTGGCATGACATCTTCAGTTTTTCTGGGAAAATACCCAGAAGAGGAATAGCTGGATTGAATGAGACTTCCAATCCTAGTTTTTCAAGGAATCTCCACACCGATTTTCACAATGGTTATACAAGTCTACACTCCCACCAACAGTGGAGAAGTGTTCCTTTTTCCCCACAGCCCTGCCAACATTTGTTATTAGTTGATTTCTTGATGGCAGCCATTCTTTCTGGAGTGAGATGGAATCTCAATGTTGTTTTAATTTGCATTTCTTGAATGATCAGTGATGTTAAACATTTCATATATTTATTTGCCATTTGTATTTCTTGATCTGAGAAGTGCGTGTTCATCTTAGACGCCCATTTTTGGATTGGGTCTTTGAATTTGGGGGGTCTGATGTTTTTCAATTCTTTATGTGTTCTAGATATAAGTCCTTTGTCTGAAGGACAGCTGGCTAAAATTCTTCCCCATTCTGTGGGATTTCTTTTCACTGTGCTGGTGATTTCCTTTGAAATGAAAAACTTTTAGGAAGATGAGATCCCGGTTGTTGATTCTTTGAAGTACTTTCTGTGTGGTTTGCATTTTGTTCATGAACTCTTTGCCTACGCCTATGTCCATAGCTCATGCTTTTGATGTGTTGTATCCTGTTCATAAAATGTCTTTTTCCACAACTTTGGAAACTTTTTCTGCTTTCTGTTTCTGTTTTGTTTTATGTAGGTGGTCAGTTTTCTTTTTTAATTTTCATTTTTTTCACTCTTTATTGTGTATCAGTACATGTTTACAGTGCATAATGATTACATTCCTCATGAGAATGTAATCATTATGTTTTATATATATATCATATCTCAATTGCGTTTCCATTCCTTTCCCTACTCCTTCCCTATTCCCATGTTTCTGTCCCTCCATCTCTTGATCATCTTCCCATTTGAAAAAGATCTATCTTCCTGCTACCTATTTTTTATTTTGCTCTTTATTTATATTTTGACTTTCTCATGTAAGAGAAGCTATTCAACGTTTAAAGTTGACATTATGATCTCAAGGTCCTCCATTTTCCTATAAATGACTCAAATTTATCTTTTTGTGTGGAAGAGTGGTACTTCATTGTATATTAATACTACATTTTCTTTGTCTATTCTTCTGTTGATGGACAAATGGGCCACTTCAAAGATTTTGGTATCATATATTGTGCTGCTATAAACATGGTAGGCATGTTGTCTTTATAGCTTTTGGGAAGATACCTAGAAGGGGAATAGCTGGAAATGTCTGGTTTTAGTTTTCTGAGGAATCTCCTAACTGATTTTCATAGTGGTTATACTAGTTTACATTCCCACCAACAATGCAGAAATGTTCCTTTTGCCCCAAAGTTACCATCATTTTTTGTTATTTTATTGGATGTATTTTCAAGTCTGATGTGATATGTTCCCAAAAACATGCTGATAAATACTTTTATGATAGCCATTGTTATAGTTGATACATTGTGTCAACTTGAGAAGTTTAGAAATTTAACTAAGAGACTCAGCAGGGAGTCAGGATCTTTACTTTGTAAATATCCTCATTCTGTGCAAGAGAAGTGCACTGAGGTGGTATGAGTGCTGCATCCATCCAAGGAATGGTAGCCTGCTTACAATATAAGGGAGAAGAAGAGGCTTGTTCTTCCTTCTTTTGCTCTGGCTGCTTTTTCTGGCTGCTGCCTTAAAGTATTGCCCCTAGCCATACCAACCTGCCATGGAGCCAGCTGATTATGGACTGAAAATTCCACGAACAATGAGATAAATCAACCTTTTCTTCTTTCATTTTGGGTGCTGGGTATTTTGTCTCAGCAATCAGAAAAAAGTAACCAAGACAGCCATTCTTTTTGAAGTAAGATAGTACCTCAATGTTGTTTTAATTTGCATTTCTCTTATGACCAGTGATTTTAAACACTTTTTTATATACTTCTGGAAACTGTTTATTCATTTCAGTTCCCAATCTTTGATTGGCTCTTTTATTTTGGAGGTCTAATATTTTTGAGTTATTGTACATTCTAGATACTAGTCCTCTGTCTGAGGAGTAGCTGAAAATATTTTTACCATTCTGTAGGTTGTCTCTTCAGTTCATTGGTGTTTCTTTTGCTGTGCAGAAGCTTTTTAATTTGATATTCCATTTGTTGATGCTTGTGTCATTGGGGTTCCATTTAGAAGGAACTTGTCTATGCCTGTTTTCAAGAGTTCTATTTTATCTTTCAGCAGATACAGTGTTTCTGTTTTAACATATTGGTCTTCATTTTTAGTTTAGTTCATGGTGAGATATATGGCTCTTGATTCAATCTTCTACATGTGACACCACCATCATTTATTAAGGAGACTGTCTTTCCTCTAGTGTGTGTTTTTGGCCCCTTTCCTCTTCCACCTCCTTTCTCAGAGTACTATACATGAAATAGGTGCACAGGGTTTTTTCTGGGTCCTCTAATCTGATGGTGGCAAACCAGGGGCACATGTGCTGCAGTACGCTGTTTGTTATTACTGAAAGCTCTAAAAGATTTGTCATAACTGCTGTAATCTGTTCAGTTGATCCAAATATTTGTTTTGTGCCAGTATCATGCTGTTTTTATCACTGTAACTTGTAATATAACTTCAAATTTGGGATTGTGATGCCTTCTGATTTGCTTTTGCTACCTAGGATTGATTTTACTTTTTGGGTCTCTTCTAGCTCCACATGAATTTTAGGATAGTTTTCTCTAGATCTGTGAAGAATGCTATTTGTGTTTTGATTTGGAATCGCGTTAAATCTGTGTATCAGTTTTGAAATTATGGCCATTTTGACTACATTCAATCTGCCTATCCAGAAGAATGAACATTGTGAAAATGGCCATTCTCCCAAAATTATTGTACAGATTTAATGCAATTTTCATCAAAATACCATTAGCATACCTCACAGATCTAGAGAAATCATTCTTAAAATTCATCTGGAATCAGAAGAGACCTAGAATAGCAAAGGCAATTCTGGGCAACAAGGGCAGGGCAGGAGGCATCACAATCCCAGACTTGAAATTATACTACAAAGCTACTGTAATCAAATCAGCATGGTACTGGGATCAAAACAGACCTGAGGATCAATGGAATAGATTAGAAGATACAACTCCAACTACAAACACACTCAGCCACCTTATCTTTGACAAAGGGGCCAAACATGTTCACTGGAGGAAAGATAGCCTCTTTAATAAGTGGTGATGGAAAAACTGGCTTTCCATATGCCAAAAACTAAAACTAGACCCAAGCCTATCACCATGCACTAAACTAAAGTCAAAATGGATTAAAGATCTAAATATTAAAACAGAAACACTACATCTGCTGGAAAACAAAGTAGGTAGAAATCTTAAAAACATAGGGGTAGGTGGAGAATTCATGAACAAAAGTCAACCTGCATGGGAAACACTTGCCAGAATCAACAACTGAGATCTTGTCTTGTTAAAAAGGCTTTGCATGTCAAAAGAAATCTCCAACAGAGTGAAAAGAAAACCCACAAATTGGGAAAAAAAATCTTAGTCAACTGTCCTTCAGACAAAGGTCTTCTATCTAAAACATATAAAAAATTAAAAAATGTCAGGTCCTTGAAATTCAAAGACCCAATCCAAAAATGGGCATCTGAGGTGAAAACATACTTCTCAGCTGAAGAACTACAAATGGCAAATAAATACATGAAAAAATGTTCAGCAGCATTGGTCATTAGAGAAATGCAAATTAAAACAACTCTGAGATTTCATCTCACTCCAGAAAGAATGGCCAGGATCAAGAAAACCACCAATAACAAATGCTAGAGAGGCTGTGGGGAAAAAGGAACTCTTCTCCACTGTTGGTGGGAGTGTAGACTGGTGCAGCTACTGTGGAAATCAGTCTGGAGGTTCCTCAAAAAACTAGGATTGGAAGTCCCATTTGATCCAGCTATTCCGCTTCTGGGCATATTCCCAGAAGAAGTGAAATCATCATACCACAGTGATATATGTGCACTCATGTTAATAGCAGCACAATTTGTAATAGCCAAATCTTGGAAACCACCCAAATGCCCATCAACTGGGGAATGGTTAAAGAAGATGTGGTACTTTCATACAATGGAGTACCATTCAGCTATAAAGAAGGATCACATTGAGGCTTTTATAGGTAAATGGATGCAACTTCAGACCATACTCATAAGTGAAATAAATCAAACTCACATGTGTAAACACTGTATCATCTCCCTAGTGTAAGAAACTGAAAGACTCAATAAGATACAAAATTCCTGATAAATATGCGGGGAAGATTCTGAATTCCAATCGTGCTTTTATTCTTTGATTTGATTGGTTTAAGTCTCTTTTCTACTATTTGATTGCAATATGTGAGACGATAGGAACAAGTCTTTTGAAGAAAACAGGGGACATTAAGATAGCCATTGTTGGTTTCTTGTTTTCTGATTTGAAGGGCCATAATGCTTTCACTCTTTGGTTTTATCTGGTTGTATATTATTTTGTTTTGTTTGAGTTTATTGTCTGTGAATGTATGAACAACCATTTCGAAGAAGGCAAGAGACACTAGGGTAGCCATTGTTAATCTTCTGTTGTTATGTTTTGAAGACCTGTATTGCTTGCAGTGTTCTGTTCTGAAATGTTATGTTGTGTTTCGCTCTATTCTGTTTTGTTTTGTTTTGTTCTCCTTAAAAAAAAAAATCTTCCTCTCCAGGAACAGGGAATAGCTTCCCATTTCCTGATTTCCTCTTCCACCTCTTTTCTCAGAGTATTATAGTTTTTGTTATAGAGATCTTTCACTTCCTTGGTTAGGTCAATTCTCAAGTATTTAATTTTCTTGATTCTATTGTAAATGATATTGTTTTCCTAATATCTTTCTCAGTGAGCTTGTTTTTGGCATACAGAAATGCTATTGATCTTTTTGTGTTGATTTTATATCCTGTTACACTGTTGAATTTGATTATTAATTCTAGGGGTCTTGTGGAAGTTTTTTAGACCTTTTATATATTGTGTCATGTCATCTGCAAATAATGCTGATTGGACTTTTTAATTTTCTATACATATCCCTTTTATTTCTTTGTCTTTCCTCATATCCCTGGAAGATATTTTTAGCACTTATTTAAACAGATAGTGGACATTCTTGTCTTGTTTCTGATTTAAGAGCAAAAGCTTTTGATTCTTTCCCATTTAATATGATGTTGGCAGTAGGGTTATCATAAATGGCTTTTATGAAACTGAGATAAGATCTTTCTATGGCTTTTTCAGTGTTTTTATTATGAATGATTGTTTGGTTTTGTCAAAGGCTTTTTTTGTGTGTTGAGATGATCATGTGATTTTAGTTCTTGCATCTGTTTATGTGATGTTTTACATTTATTGATATATGTAGTTCTCTTTTTTTGACTGGATCCTTGTCTGATTTTAAATCAGGATAATGCTATATTCCAGGAATGACTTTGAGAGTACTCCTTCCCTTTCAATCTTATTGATGAGTTTGAGGAGTATTGGCATTAGTTTTTTTCCTGAAGTTATTGCAGAATTTAGCGGTGCATTCATTTGGACATGGACTTTTCTTAATTGGTAGGTTTTTTTCCTAATGTTTATGTTTTATTGTCTGTTTGGATTAGTTAGGATTTTAATATCTTCTTGGTTCAGTTTTGGTAGTTCATATGTATCTAGGAATCAATCCATTTCTTCTGAATTTTCCAATTTATTGGCATGTAGCTTTGAAAAGTAGTTGTTAATAATCATAGCAGTGTCTGTTGTGATTTTACTTTTTTCATTTTTAATGGGATAGATTTGGGCCTCCTTGTTGTTGGTAAGATTGGCTAATTGAATGTCTATTTTGTTTATTCTTTCAAAGAACCATCTCTTTAATTTGCTGGTGCTTTGTATTTTTTTTTCATCTCACTGTGATTGATTTCTGCTCTGATCTTTATGGTTTCCTTCCTTGTACTAGCTTTGGATTTGAGTTGCTCTTGTTTTTCTGGGACTTTGGAGTGCATCATTAGGTTATTTATTTGGGCTTGCTCTGTTTTTATAATGTGCATATTCACAGCTATAAACTTTCTCGATTGCTTTCACTGTATCCCATAAGTTCTGGTATGTTATAAATGCATTATCATTTAATTATAAAAGCTGTTGTATTGTTTCCGTGATTTCTTCTGTGACCCGTTGATTATTCAAAAGTACATTGTTTAATTTCCATATGTTTGCATAATCTTGTGTTTTATTTTGCCATTGATTTACAGTTTCACTCACTATGATTTGATCATATGCATTTGTGCATTTAGTTAAGCATGCTTTATTGAGTAGTATGTGGTCTGTTTTGGAGAAAGTTCCATGTGCTGCTGAGAAAAATGTGTATTCCATTGTTGCTGGTTAAACACTGTAGATATCTGTCAGATCCATTTGTTTGAAAGTTTGGTTCAACTCTGGTATTTCTTTGTTGGTTTTTTTGTCTACTCTATTTGTGACAGAGGAGTATTGAGGTCTCCTACTATAATTGTGTTGATGTCTATGTGATCTTTTATGTCCAGTAGTGGTGGTTTTATGAAGTTGGACATATCAGTGTTCAGTGCATATATTTTTATAATTGCTATCCTTTCCTATCAAATTTTTCCTTTAACCAATAAATAGTGACCTTCTTTGCCTCCTCTGACCATTTTTGGCTTATAGTCTACTTTACCTGAAAATAGGGTAGCTACTGCTGCTTGTTTTGGGGTTCCCATTGCATGGAATATTATTTTCTATCCTTTGATTTTTAGTTTATGAATTTCTTTTTCCATTAAATGTGTTTCTTTTGTATAGAATACTGTTGGATTTTGTTTCCTGATCCATTTTGCCAGTATCTGTCTTTTGATTAGGGAATTGAGATCATTGACATTAATAATTATTACTGAAAGTTATTGACTCATTTCTGTCACTGCATTACTTTCTTCTTGCTGATTCCTTTTTTGTCTCCTTCAATTTAACCATGGACCTTACATATTGCACTCATTCTACTAGACATTTTGGCACTGTTTTCTTTATTGTCTCTCTCTGGAATATACTTGAAAAATTTGGTTTTCTTTAATATGGGAGTTTCTTATTTCTCCATGAATTCTGAAAGATAGTTTTTCAGGATATACCAGTCTTGGTTGGGAGCTGTTTTCTTTTAGAGTTTAAAATACTTCACTCAAAGCTCTCTTGGCATTTAAGATTTGTGTTTAGATGTGTCCTGTAATTCCAATGGGTTTACCTTTATAAGTGATCTGTTGTGTTTCTCTAAGAGGCTTTATTTTTAATTTATTTTTCTAACAGGTTTTAATATTTTGTTCTTGTGTTGGACTTCTGGGATTTTGACTGTGGTGTGTCAGGGAGAGGATCTCTTTTGATCATAGCTACTTAGAGTCCTATATGCCTCACTCATCTGCATGTTAAACTTTTTCCCCATATTTGGAAACTTTTCTGCTATTATTTCTACAAACAGCTTTTAGTGCCATTTGGGCTATTTCTTATTTTTCACTAATCTCAATCGTATTGTTTGCATAATCTAGCTACTGTTGGACCCATTATTCAATTTATTTTGTTGTTTTTAAGGTATCTCGCAATATTGCATACCAATAACAACCCTATCGTGTAATTCTAATGCTCTCTCATTTCTGCCACCCATACCTTCAATAGAATTTTTAATCTCCTGGATTTCTGTACCTTTACATGGGCTGTAATTCTTTCCTGTACTCAAAATTCATGTTTTGTGTCATTTTGTTCTGTTCGTCTAGCTTTTTATTAAGTATCTTCTGTATGTTTACTGATCATTTTATTAGATCTATTTTCTATTTATCGATACAGTAATACCTCAGTTCATGAATGCTTCTGTTTGCAGACAATTCAGTTTGCAAACAAAACTGTTTGGCAAAATTTTGCTTTCATTTTCAACTTCCACATTGAATGACAAACATGACCATGCTCATCTTTCTGACACAAACACAAATGCAGCTGTCTTGCCTAAAATCATAAAACAATTTATTTAAGTTCATAAATCGAGGTATCAATGTATCATCTTTGAACTTGCCAAACACTTCGTTGAACTTTAAAAAAAAACTCTTCTGTTATCCTTTTGAATAATTTGGCTGTGTGTCTTTTGATGTCCTCCATCTCAATGCCCCATAGATTGCTTTTGGGGGAGGGGGTAGTTTCTGGAGGCATTTTGTTGCTCCATTTTCTCATGTTTCCATGAGTTTTTTTGTGTGTGTGTTTATTTTTTTTTTGGGCTGAGACTTCTGGGTTGATTACAGTAGAATACTTTGTTGCTAGTATGGAGACTCATTTAGTTAAGATCTGCTTTTCAGTGATGCAGTGTGGGTGCTGTTAACTACAGGCCTTTAGCTCTGTTCCAGAATCCAACCATCTCCATTTATTTAGAGGGAGGTTAGAGTGTATTTGCCCCAGTGCCCATTTCTCCAAGAGTGGGCCACATTGTTAATGACAGAAAGGCAATTCATTAATGGTGAAGGACAGTCCCACCATGCTCTCACCTCTCCTGAGAGATTTGCTTATTCGTAAAGGTACATCTTCTCTCTTCCTTACCTCTGGGAAATGATCTGCATATAACAGATCCTGAAACCAACAATAACAAAACTCAATTAATGTCCATAAGGGCACTCAATTTCTGAGACAGAAGTGAAGAATTCCATTGACTCTGGTGTAGTTTCTGTAAAGCTGGAGGCTTACATACCTCAGATGACAAATACTCAGTGTGTTTATCAGAGCAAAAATGTTGCTTGTCTTTGTACATTCTTCCTTGTCATGTATTTCCAGCAGATGTAGAGTCTTCTTTGACAAGCAAGCTGATTAGCTATGGGCAAAGCTAAATAGGTTTAGAAGAGCCCCTTGAAGACTTTTGCCTGCCCAGGGTTAGTTTAAGCCTTTCTTTGTAGTCTTAATTCAGAAGAAGAAAAACAAAGGGAGAAATTCCTTGAAATAGCCTATAAATTTATCCTTTATAAAGGGAATTACAAGTGGATGCAGATTCATTTAATATAAAGCAGAAGTCTTAAGTGCTCAGAAGATTAAATTAAAAGAATGACCTGAGGCTTCTGGATGCATGGTTTTTTTCCCCCAGATTTGGGTCCAGCAGGTTGTGTTTGCATTTACTGTGGTCTCAAGGGTAACTTTAGTTACTGACCACTGGGAACACTTTCACTAGTGCTTTAGATGTGGTTCCAACAGGTCCCTGTCCAGGCTCAGATAGTAATTAATTAATGTACCTGGTGGGTCCATTAATGATTGTCACTAATATTTAATAAGCATTTTACTTTATGTCAGGTGGTGCTTTGAGTCCTTTGTACATGTAAATCCATTTAATTGTGATGACAATCCTATGTCATAGGAACTACTGTATTCATTCTCATTTTGCATCCTCATGAGAAACTGTGACCCAGAGAAGACAAGTAACTTCCTTGAGGTACCTCAGCTTGTGTCTGAATATGCAGTTTGGGGAACTAGGGCCACATATAAGGTCTGCATTGTTTTGATTCCCCAGTGAGGCCAGAGAAATTTGGAGAAAGTGTGCATATACTCAGTTTGTACCTGTGGATCGTTTTATATACTCAGAGTCATATGTTGAAGTTTTAATTCCCTAGCATTTTGGAATGTGACTTGTGTTTGTAGGTAAGTTCTTTAAAGAGGTAATTAAGTTGAAATGAGGCCATGAGTATGGACTTTAATCCAATATAGTCAATTGTCTTAGCAGTAAATTTCTATTTTGAAACCACTTAGTTCATGGTACTTTTATAGAAGCCCTAGAAAATGGTCAGAGGCTCAGTTTGGATGGTTAGCGTTGGTCAGTTTTGTGCCTACTTTTTTTCCTAAAGGGTATTGCTAAGATACCAGGCACTCCTGTCACTGTGGTCTGGGCAGTAGGTCATGGATTCCTGAAGTGAAGTGTCTTTGGCGGGGTGGCTACTGCCCTTCTAGTCTGCAGCCCACTGACCTCTGGCCACTACTGGAATTGTAGGTCCTTGTTAATTGGTATAACATACTGATGGCAGTGAGCTCTGAGATGCATTGCTGAAAGCCTTTAATTTGGCTTCCATAACTTGTGCTTGATGGAGACTGGAACAAAGGTTCAGACAGACAGTTGCCTCCTTAAGGCTGAGGGCTGGGAAATTCCCTCAGGTGATGGAGATGCACACTAAATCCTTCCTCTCTCTTACTCCCTGACAAAGCTATGCAAAGAGCAGAAGGCTCTTGGGTCATTGTTGAAGAAGCTGCATCCTAAACACTGAAGTCCCCATCCCCATCCCAGCCCTAAGCTCATTAGAATATATGGAAGATTAGAAAATCCAATTAAAGCAGGATCCCAAATGGCATCCTCTTAATGTGCCTGAGCTTGATATCAGGTAGACCTGAAGAGATGGGATCTAATTTCATTCTCTTTATAGTCTTATGTAAATGTTGCTAATTTATTTCATGGATCAAAATCTCCTCTTAATAGGTTTCCAGCATGGAAATTGTGCAGGCAAAATGGAAGTGATTTCTAGTCTCTTGTCGCTTCACTTTACACACATAGAGAATAACCTAAGATCCACTCGGGTATCTCTTCAGGTGACACAGAAGCCAAGACTCATTCTCTCCTCTTTGGTTCTGATTGTAGAACAGCAGAGTTTATTTGATGTCATCACTTAAAAACTAGTTTTAGGGTGTGTATGTCATGTTGCTAGCTTGTGTTAAAGGCTGTTATTTCTCTGAGGCAATCTAAAAATAAGTGTTCAAAGCCTCCAATGTACTGTACTGAGGAAGACACAAAAGAAGCAGGAATTACATTGGTCTCTGTCCTTATGGAGTTTGCTGACAGGGCTACTGATTTGAAGTCGTTGGAGAGCAGCAAAATACTTGCGGGGTCCTAACTACAGATGAAGTATCAGTGTACCCTTGAGATGGCAGAACGGACTGGCAGGAGACATCTCTTGGGAGCGTTTGCCCTCCTGCACCAGGGCCTGCTTCTAGGAACCTCACCCTCCATTTATAGGTCACTAGCTACCCCACAGGTATACCCAGGACCCATGTGATGGCCCTTGCCATAGGACAGATACCTAAGACAAACTGAGACAGTTGACTTTTCTCCAGCTAGTCTGTGGAGTGGATGCAGAGGCCATAGATTTGGAAACTGTGGGTCCATCCTCTGCACAAACACAGAGATAGCCTGTGATGCAGGCACAAGAGAATGAGTATATCAGTTGTCCAGCAGAAGTTTCCTGTGACCATTCCAGCTCCTGCACTTGAATTCTGTTCTGCTCCTTGTGGTTTCTGTGACCTGCAAACACTAAGGCAGCTGGTTTGTCAGACAGGAAGATCTATTTGGGTTGTGATAAGGGTCTGTGAGGAATACCATCAAATGAATACTTAATACACTAAGGCAAGAGAGAATTCCCCTGGTATGAAAGGTTCCAGAGTCCAGAGCAGGGAAAGAGAACATTTTAGAGCTTTCAGTGATACAGACAGCCTGCTGTGGCACGCTTGCCATAGGCTCACCACCACTGGTCTAGAGAATTTTCTTACTAGGATTGCGAGAAAGGACTCATTTTTTCTTTGACTGGCTTAGAGGGATATGAGCCATTATTCTTGGATTTTGTTTGCTTTCCACTATAATCAGTTTCTATCTTTGAGCGATAGGTAGAAATCACTTTATCAGAATTGGAGACACCTTTAGTTTATTCTGTGGAAACATCTACAGAAATTGGCATGCTGTTTTCTTCCTGTTGTAACTGGAAAAACAGAAAATTGGAATTGTACAAGAAAGCATAAAGAAGAAAATAAATCACCTGAAATTCTTTACTATGGAGGCAACCAGGTTAAACGTTTTCTTTTTTCTCTGATTTTTAAAAATGCAACTTTTCATAGCTGCCTTCTTTTACTCAGTTCAGTGTCTTTTGTTGTTTTTACAGTTTTTATTTTTTATTAGTATATGTTTGCATTACACAATGATTACATTTACTGTGGGAGTTGGTACAAGCTCATAACAGTTCTCAATTCTTTTTCTCTTCCTTTTTCCCTCCTTTCCCTTCCCCTCCCTCCATTTGTTGATCCCCTTTCTATTTGAAAAAAATCTCTCTAATTTCTATTAATTATTTCTTATTTTGCTGTTTATTTATATTCTGAGTTTCTCATATAAGAGAAACCTTGAGATATTTAAGCTTGTGTGTTTGATTTATTTCACTTAATAGTATGGTCTCAAGGTGTATCCATTTGCCTACAAATTATTGAAGTTTATCTTTCTTTATGGCAGGGTATAAACACCACATTTTCTTTATCTACTCATATTTTGGTGGGCATATAGGTAGTTTCCAAGATATAGCTATTTATGAGTTATGCTGCTATAAACATGTGTATACACGTATCTCTGTAATGTTGAACTCTTTTGGGAAGAAACCTAGAGAGGGATTAGGTGGGTCAAATGGAATTTCTAGTTGTAGCTTTTTGAGGAATCTCCATACTGATTTCCATAGAGGTTATACTAGTTTATATTCCCACACAGAATGCTGAAGAGTTCCTTTTCCCCTGCAGGCTTGCCAGCATTTGTTATTATTTAGTTTCCAGATGCTAGCCATTCTTTCTGGAGTAAGATAGAATCTCAGTGTTGTTTTAATTTGCATTTTTCTAATGGCCACTAATGTTGACTCCTTTTTTATGTATTTATTGGCTATTTGTTCTTCTTTTGTGAAGCATCTATTCATTTAAATTGTCCATTTTTTGCTTGGGTCTTTTATTTTAGGGGATCTAATTTTTTAGTTCTTTGTATAGTCTAGATGTTAGTCCTCTGTCCAAGGAATAGCTCGCAAAATTTTTTTCTATTCTGTAGTTTCTCTTCACCCTGTTGCTGGTTTACTTTACTGCCCAGTAGCTTTTTAATTTGATGTGATTCCATTTGATAATTCTTGGTACTTTTTCTTGTGTCATTGGGGTTCTATTCAGAAAGCCCTTGCCTATGCCTATGTCTTTGAGAGTTTTACTGTTTTATCTTCCAGTAGATTCAGTGTTTCTATTTTAACATTTAGAGCTTTGATCCATTTTGATTTTAGTTTAGTTCATGGTGAGATATATTTATCTAGACTTAATCTTCTGTGGGGTGGATAGCCAGTTCTCCCATCACCATTTATTAATGAGGCTATCATTCTCCAGTGTGGGTTTTTGGCTCCTTTGTCAAAAACCAAATAGCTGCACGTGCCTGGGGTTGTTTCTGCTTCATTTACTCTGTTCCATTGATTCAAATTTTTGTTTTTTTACTACTACCATGCTGTTTTTATCACTGTAGTTTTATAATATAATTTTAAATCTAGGATTATGATGCTTCTTGATTTGCTTTTGTTAGCCAGTATTGCATTTGCTATTTTGGGTCTTTTTTGTTTGTTTCATATCTATTTTGGGATTATTTTCTCTACTTCTGTGAAGAATGCTGTTTGCATTTTGACTGAGATTGCATCAACTCTATATATCAGCTTTGAAAGTATGGCTGTGTTTCTAACTATATTTATTTTATCTATGCAAGAACTGTATTTGTTCTATATTGTAATTATATTTGTTCTATAACTATTTTTGTAACTATATTTGTTCTGCCTATGCAAGAACAGGGATAGATTTCTATTTTCTGATGCCCACTTCAATCTTTTTTCAGAGTGCTTTGGTTTTTTTTAATTTTTAAAATTTTAGTTTATTAGTATATGTGTGTAGTACATAATGCTTACATTCCTTGTGGGGAGTGGTGCATGTATCTAACACATCCCAATTTCTTTTTCTCCCATCTTTTATCCCTCCTCTCTCATTCCTTCCCCCCATTGCTTGATTGCATTTCTTTTTGAGAAAGATCTATTTCACTACTTCCTATTATTTATTGGTTTTTATTTTGTTCTTTATTTATATTTTAGGTTTCTCATATAAGAGAAATCATGAGATATTTAGGCTGTAATAAGAAACAAAACAAATATTAAATAAGTGGTACCAATACTAATGGTGAGAATTGTCTACTTTGCAAGTTGCTTTTTTGTTGTGCAGTTCAGATGAGCTGTTTTTGCATATCGGAGTTGATGAGTAACATTTACCACTGACGTGTTTGTTATGAAATGATATTTACCCTTGAAGTAGTGTGAATCTTAGATAGAAAAGTATTTGAAACCATGAAACTGTGCTGGAAAATGGTACCATTAGCTGGGAATTAGGAGATGAGGAGCTGGGTTGGCCAAGGAAACTGGAAAACATAATTCTCCATCTTCTAGTTTTCTCATATAGGTAAGGGCATACTTCCTGTGTGCAGCAGATATATTTCCTCTGTTAGCCTAATAAGCCTTCACTTACTCTTTACCTGGAGTTTATCCCACTCTTCATTTATCTGTCCCCAAACCCAGAATATAAGTTCCTTGAGAATTGAAGTTACCCCATTTTTCTTGTCTCTCTAGCACCAAGCACAGTGCTTGCTTCACAGTGTTCAGAAACGCCTTCTGAACACGCAGTTGGCCTTAGGAAGGTCCTGATTTAGCATGGGGAGACCATGTGGTCATGGACATAGATTAGAAATGAGAAAGAGATGGTACTGTAGAGAAAATGAGTTACTACAGAAGATAGAAGTGAATGGGTTCAAGAGAAGATAGAAATAGTAGTCTTTACAAAGGAGCAGGACCCATCTGAGATATGAGAATGAAGGAAGAGGAGCTAGGAAAGCTGAGAGTCACATTAAATTGTTACAATCTTTTCACTAAAATTACCTCTCTAAAAAGAGGATGCACATTTGGGATTAAGACTAGGGAAACACAGGCAGTGGCTGCTATGGACAATGCCACCCACAGAAAGAGTTGAGAGCTAAATGGAAAGATCTAGCACAAAAGAATGGGCTGCTGGGATTAGTAGCTTTTATTTAATTTTATATTGAAAAAGTCTCAGGATCATTTTGTTACTTGTGATCGTTAATCATGATTGTTAACTTAATTGGCATGAGAGATACCTACGAGATTAGTCAAACACATTTCTTTGGGTGGGTCATTGAGGCATAACCCTGGGGACTATATCTGGTCCTGGCCCACTTCCTTTCTGGCTTTTTCCTCTCACTACATTTCCTGGCTTCCATGCATGCAGCAGATTTCCTCCACCAAGACCCTCTGCTATGCTGTTCCTGTCCTGGAGTCAGCCAACCACGGACTAAAAACTGAAACCAGGAATCAAAATAAACCTCAAGTTGTGTATATCAGATAACTTGTCCTGGCATCAGGAAAAAGATTCATGCATTACTCTATCCCCTTCTTCAGGCTGCCAGGATTTTTTGGTGATGGTCTTGGGAGGGAATGTTTCTTAGCTGTGGAGCCACATTTGGCAGGACGGCAGTGAGATATGGGCAAATGAACCCCAGGAAAAAGCCAACATGAGAGAGGAAATGAGGGTCCAGAAATGGAGTCACAGAGGTTGAAAAGGTGGGGTAAAGGGTCAGGAAATTGGACCCTAGTGGCTTATGGACATACTGTGATGCTTTACAGCTGTTTGGAACCATGAAGATACCTATAGAATTCCTTGATCTCTGTAGATGCCTGGGGTTGAAAACAGATGGTGGTCACTAGCTTCGTAGAGAAACTCAGAATTAAAATGTTTGTCAACGGGGTTGATGGAAGCCTTGAAGATGGGCACTTTTCCTTTCAGAGGATAAAGTCATTTTCCTAAACAAGTTTGGAAAGAAGATGGAGTCACAGGACAATGTTTAAGTTAAGAGAACTTTAAGGATGTGCTGCTTCAACCAGAGCAACATGGACTCTGCATTCAGATTGACCTGTTTGAATACTGACTTCTCTAAATTCTAGCTGGCAATTTAACCAACCTCCTGAGCCTCGGTATTTTGATTTTGAAAAGTAGAGATGCTAAGCCAAAAATCTGAAGTGAGAATTCTGTGAAAAAATGTATAAAAGTGTCTACCATATAATAGACATTTAATAGCACTGCTACCATATTGTTTTCTGATTGGGGAATTGAGGAGTGATAGTTCTGAAGACCTGAGGGCAGAAACCTGTGGACTGAGGAGCAGAATGAAGGCTGACCCATCTGGGTGCAGGCAGAGGGAACAGCAGTGAGGTGTGTGTGTCCTTTGTGGTAATTGTCAGTTGCAGATTGGGGGAAGAATACAGTGACATATTAGCAAAAGAAGGGCCAGCACTTCCTGTCAACTTCTGGAGATACTGGGAAGGGAAACATGGTTGGTAAGCACCAAAGTTGACGTAGAGAACATCCATCTCTGAGCAATCCGCAAACACAATGTGTTAGAAAAAGCAGGAATCTGAGGTCCTAAGACCTGAAACTTCCTGAGACCTGCTTCTCGCACCTAAACCAGCCAAGGGACTGTGTAATACAGCCACAGAGGATACAGACAGAAGGTGTGTGAAAGTGGTTTGCAGCCTAAGTGCTGTGCAGTGTTGGAATGGGGGACGTGGGGGCAAACTTGGGATCGCCAGACACAAATGTATACACACAGAGCATCATGCAGTGACTTGCTAATGAGTTTACTAACACTGACTCTGACTTTTTAAAAACTAGATGTTATTTTTGAAGTTAATAAACTATTTTAAAATCATTTTTGGTTCATA
>RJWT010002306.1:0-41631 GCA_004365215.1 Cuniculus paca | reverse complement strand
GAGAGAATTTGAAGGGTGGAGTTAATAACAAAGAAAAATGCTATGAAAGTACAAGGAGAAGATTAAACACTGTGTTGCTGTGCAAGATAAACCACATCATGCTGGGTACACATTAGTAAGGTTGAATAACTACTAGAATATGATTAATCAGAGCTACCTGGAAGAGGAATGAACTAGTGACCTCTCTGCAACATGAAATGTTCAAGTAGAGGCTGACATCTGTTACAGGTGCTGTCAAGAAAGGTTTCCTGCAACGGACAGTCGGTCAACTAGATTCCTTAAAGAACCTTTATTACGCTGAAATCTATAAGACCTAATAAACTCTTCCTGATGTAGAACCCAGGAAGAGCAAAACAGAAAGCTGAATAATTAGGACCTCTCCCAGACATCAAAATGAAATATGTGAATGACACTATAGCAATGAATATGCCTCTAGGAAAACATGTATTCGATTTGAGATCCAACACAGAGAAAAATAGTTACGATTTTCAGAAGACTATGAATAATGCAGAATTTATTTGAAATGATAATTTTCAATCATCTTCAAGAAGATACGCATTCTTTTCACTGTTTTGAGGAAAAGATATTCAAGTACTGGGTGCTCTGTTTTTGTGATGCTCATCTACTGTTTTCAATGTTCCACTTACTATTCTCACTGCTATCTGCTTAACAAGTCCTCATTTTTGTGCACACCCCCTTCCCACTACCCTAACTTTCATGTGAAATTCAAAGTCTGATTCTACTTTATTTTTAAAAATAAAATTAAGAGAAAAGTAAATGGATCACGTACAAAAATCCTTATAGCAAGGGCTCGGGGTGTAGCCCAGCGCTATGCATGTGCAAGGCCCTGGAGTTGATTCTTAGCACCAAAAACACAAAGAAAAATAACAACAGCTGAGAAAATCCATTTAGTAGAAGTTTTGAAAGTTAATTTAGGAAGCCACCTTTACTGCCTAAGGACCATTTGGCTCGCATAGAAAATACATCCAGGTGCACAAAGCTGCCTGGGGATTAAAATTCACCACCTTCATTGTGAGGATAATGAATGTAATTTCCTAAACATGATTGGAAGGGATTCTTCCTCACTTTTCTAAGGCTTTACAAAGAATATATAAAAAACTATTTTAAACAACCATCTTATTTTTCATTTTTTTCTTTCATCACTATCAAAAGACTGTACATTTCCAAGATATACAGTACTTTCCATAAGCACTACCGGTTCCATTGCCAAAGAAAATATAGCAACTCAAATTTGAGAATATAAGTAGGTAACTCAAACTCAAAAAATTTAAAAGTTAGTCAAACTCAACTTAAGCAAATCATATAACTTGTTTTTTTGCCTCCAGGCTTTGATACAAACCTTTAAAAACTGCAGGCACGTTCTTGCAGTTATAACTCCATTGTCAAGACTAATGAAATTGCCAATAATTTTTGATAGCCTCTAATATCTATTTCATATTCTAAATTCTCCAAATGTTCCCAAAGCAACTTCTATAGTTAATTTGTAAAAAAATGTAGGATCACAACGGTCTAAATGCTGGGTTTGCTTGTGAGCAATCTTTAGCCTCTTTGAACCTAAGCCATTATCATCACCCTTTATGTTCACATCACTGACCTATTGAAGAAATTAGGTCACATGTCTAGTAGAATGTCCCACATTTTAAATTTGTCTTTTTGCTTCTTTGTGGTGTTATTAAAAGTCATTTAAATGTCAACTTTGTGAGCTTCTTTATCTCTCTGGTTTTTTAGGAAGTTTGGAACTTTAGGGCCTTCTCTCGTCTGATGCCTCCTTTGTAGACAATGCTCTGGATTCACTGAGCTGCATTTTTCAAGCTAGTTGAGGACTCTCCCTATATCTCATCTGCAACAGCCTCCCTGTTCATCTCATTTATTCTTCTTGTCTTCCCTTTACTACCACCTTCACCACATTTCTCTCTTTTCTTCTCTCTTCTCATGACACCCAACATGATCTTTTGAAATTGGAGTCAGACTCCATTCTCTCAAAACATTTCCAGAGACTGCACTTACAGTAAAACACAAGGATCTAAGCTTAAGCTACTTGGCAATCTAATCTGGTCTCTTTCCACTTCTCCAACACTATCATCTACTGTACCCTTCAAGCACAGGGAACTCTTTTCAACTTTAAGCCCTCATGATTGTTTACTGATTCTACCTAGCATGGCTTTCCTTCAAACATCTGAATGGCTTGATGTTAATCATCATTCAAGTCTCAGATTAAAAATAAACTTAAAAGCCCCTATCCTTACTATCCAAATTGGACACACCATTTTGTCTGCAGCCCATTTCAGAATCTTATTCTATTTAATTCTATCATAGAATTTGCCATGTTGTTGATAAATATTTTACTGTGTGCTACATTATCTCTCATGAGCCCATGTGTTTTCTTAAGACCTCTCACTACCAGTTTCCTTTGTATAGTTTGCTTGCTATTGTCTTTCACTTTCCATTTATAAGAACCTGAGGCGAGGGGTCTTTGCGATCTTGTACCTTCAGTGCCTGGCTCACAGTAATTGTTAAATATATCTTGCTGGATAAAGGGTTACTAAAAATTAGCTAGACTTATTATACACAGCAAGATTCCTAAATTTCCATCTTTAGGTGATCTTGTATTTGTTTTAAAACTGCTGCAAATTATATGCTATAAAAAGATCTAAGATAGCCTTATACTTTCTATTTCTTAAAAATCAGAAATAAGTAATATCCTGTAGTGTCAATTGATATATTTTAGAAAAAATTATCATTACAACCATCTTATATCTTATATATAGCAAACAATCTAACAAGACCAACAACAAAATGGTTATTTCCCCATTGCTTCAAAGCTAATATGCCCTTATTATTTTATAACAAGAGAAAAGTGTATGTTTTATTGTACATTCCCTTAATTGATTTTTCAGATGCAGGCATCTCTATAGCATAGTTGAATTTTTGTAGTACAATCATTATGCAATTTATATATCAAGATAGAGGTCATAATTTATTCAGCATTATCTGTAGTAATTATTATTGAGCATTTTAATTTTCAATATATAAAGGCAAGTGTATTCCCTATGAGTTCAACAAAGGAAAAATTCTTGCTAATAGAATAAATTAGCATAATGTACTGTATGAATTAAGATCATGACTTAGCTTAATTCATAGTCTGCAACAGAAAAACCAATGAAATATAACAGATTAGAAAATTATCACCTTCATCATTGTTGACTGATAAAATCAGGAGCACATTTCCACAATCACTTACTTCCATTAGTAACTTGAATCCTTCTCGTTTCTTGATCTCGTCTACTAGGTACCTACAATTAAGAGTCACAATTATATTTATAATCTACAAATAAGGGAGAGCACAAATAGGACTGATAACAAAACTATTACTTCCAATGCAAGACAAGGCTTAGACATAAGAGGATACAGGCAAGGGCAAAGTTTAGGATTTAAAATGATTCTGCTGAGCCTACTACAATTCTCTGGGTCTCAACAAAAACAAAATACATCTTTTTAATGAGATGGTAGCTATCTCATTTATTAACAACAGCCTTTAACCCCAATGTGAAAAGCCAAATAAAGTAGACAGGATATAAATCTCTGAACATATGGGTTTCATATCTACATTCTGGATAAGAATTTGGCACAGATACTAGAAGTATCTTGCTGGCTTGGAGGAAAGAATTTTTGGTGTATAATCTTTGCTTACAAGTTAAAATCAATATCACCTTCCCCAAGATAATCATTATCATGTTTAAAGTGGACTACAGTCATTGATAGGATATCTATGGTGTCACCTTGAAAATAAAGACAATTGTCACACCATTGGCAATGGGGTACAGCTACGGGAGATATGGAACATGATTAGAAAAGACTAAAACAACATTAAGAAAAAGAGCAAAACAACATTGGCTCTTCCTTCATAGGCCTGCTTATTGTTTACAGAAAAGAGAAGCCTGAAATGGTTGAGATCACAACCTAGTGAGCTGATCATGACCCTAAAAAAGTCCATAACACTTGACCCAGTATTTCAAATTCAGGGTCAAATGTAAGAAAATGTTCAGAACTGCTGAAAGAAGTGTGTTTGCCAGAGATTTACTGTGGTCTTATAGGTCATAGCCAAAACAGAAACAAAGAAAGATGGAAACATCACATCCAATAATAAGGGCTGCTTTAAAAAATTGAGGAGTGGTGGTGGAACTGCGGTACCACGATCTTCTCATTAAAGTATATATCTGTTCAACTAATACTTAAGAATACTCATCCCTCACCTTCGGCCTCCATTCCCTTACATGTAAAACTGAATCAGTACAATCTGCTTTTACAGTCTGAAAAAGGGTTTGTATAAAATTGAATAAACTCATGTACAAAAAAATTACAAATGAAAAACTATGAAAATAGGGGGTTATTATCATCATCATATTGTTTGATAAAGACCATCCTAGAATGTGGATATGAATACACCAGTTTACAAGATGCAGTTCTTTTTCCCTAAATGTATTTATATAGTTTTCCATAAGGTTAAATTTTGATGTTTGTATATAGATATCATTTTTGAAATACACAAATTCATAATTGTCACTACTTAGCTACTAATATGGATTTTTTATTTTGAGCAATAATATTGAGATGCTCCTCCCCCCCAGCATACACAGACACTCTCACTATACATTTGGTGTTCCACATACATACTCCTTTCCCTGAATATTTCTTTCTTTTCTTTTTCTGAAAATTTCTTTCAGGAATATGTAGCTAGGAAGTTTTTCCAACCTTTAGCACAGTTACTATATAAAAAAGCAATTCCAATAGTTAATAAGCATTAAAAAATTTCTTGAGATCACTGATAGTAAAGAAGAAAAAATGAAAACAAACACTGAACCATGTTCCTTACATGATACTGTAAACAAACTTTAAAGTGTTTCAACATCCAGGGTTAGTGAGAAATCTTTTCAAAACAATAACACAGTACTCATATCTTCTCATCAAGCAAATCACTTTTGTGCTGGTCTATGAAGAAAAATATAATACCAAAGATAGACAAAAGATATGTATTTTACACCAAAGTTCAAATACACATATACATGTGTATTTATATGTATACTTAAAGCTCTGTATGTTTATGTGTGTGTTTTCTACACAAAATAAACAGAAACAAGATTAATATCCAAAATTGAAGGATAGTAAATTAAAATGCTCTACAGTAACTCAATAAAATATGGTACAGCGACTAAAATGAGTAGATTGTGTCCAGTTCAATTAAATCACAGGGATGCTTATGATGTATTAGAGATAAAATAGAGGCACTGAGACATGGACAATTTGATTCCCATTTTTAAGAAATTGTTAAAAAGAAAGAAAAAGTGATCTCTCTGTGCAGAGATGAGCACAGAGAAAAATATGAAAGGCTGCATCATAAATAGTTAAGGTTTGTTTACCAGGAAAGAGAAAGTGAGTGCAATGGGGATTAGGGACTATCAACTCTTTTTATGCCTCTTTACAGAGTTTTACAGGTGTAGTTACTAGTGTAATTTTCAAAAAGAAACTTGAATGAAAAATATAAAGCACAAAACAAAACAGGTCTACCCAATCTCTACCTATACAAGAAAAATGCTGTGAACTATCCTTTCTCTCATCTTCTAGGGTACTAAGGTACAGGCAATTAAAAGTGATACAGTAACTTCATCCTGAAAAGGCGGACCCTAACCCTCAACATCCTGGACCTCTGAAAACTGCCCTTCCCCTCCAGAAACCTTGGAAATGACTGTAGCCTATGATATGTTAATTGTGCCTGCAGCTAATCATCACTGTAACACGAGACTTACTCCTTAGTCTCTCTGAGTCTGCCTCAGTTTCCTCATACTTGTAATGGAGACAAGAATCCAAATCAGTAAAATCCTCCCTTAACAGGGTATAGCTGTGTGAAAATTACAAACACTATATCCAGTCTCAGTTTAAAATACTCTTGTCAAACAGGCCAACACTGCTGTAAGGGTGAAGACATTCCCCAAACAAATCCAAGTTATTTCAATTAAAACTGCTTTTTGCTATCCATGTAGACATGGTGTTGAAATCAGTGCTCCCACTGCAATCACTATCACAGCCTGTGAAGGTCAGGGCCACACTCCAGTAGTATTAAAGGTAGAGGTGATTTGGGGAAAGAATTGGTGATATTACCATGATAACAAAGTCCAACATCAGAATTTCCTAATTATGATTCATGGTACACCATACTAACAAGTTTTACACACAAAAATGTTCCACTAGCAAATAAGTTTTGAACATTACTGGGCATACCAGTTTGACTGTTTTTTCTACAGTTCCAAGCATAGTTGGCTTAATTCATAAGGTCATTTATTCAGGGTGAGATGACTCAAAAATATCACCAGGAACCAAGCATTTTCTGTCATTTCAGGTGGTCATGCAGAGATTAGTGAGTTCCCCTCCTGTGTTCACAGCAATAACTACCAAAGCTGCATGTGTCATGTCCTTACCTAAGTAGCATCCCCAAAAGAAAAAGAAGGGACAAGGGGAAAAGCACTTTGTCTTTACCATGCACCTCTCTTTATTCAGTTAAACATAATTTCCCCAGAAGCCATCACATAATTCTTTCTGTACCTTTTTGATCATATATAAAACCCTAAACTAATTGTTAGCAAAAGGGGATAAGTTACACCTATGTTCCTAGTTAGATCATTATTACCTAAATAAAACCAAGATATTACTGGCAAAGAAAAAGAGAAAGTAGTTTATTGGGGAGGCAATCAATAGTATCTGCTTTACTGGTGAAAGCACAGTTAAAAACATCTCTATTTTAAAGACCCTCTCAGAGTCTTTAGTGTCTCAGTGAGCACTTTGAATTTCCAAGAAAAGAATAATACAGTAGTTAACATTTCCTGACTATATTTGACCATGAAAACATTTTTAAAGAGATCATCTACTGAGATCTTCTGAGCATGGTTCAGAAATACTAGTTTAGATGTGCTTCCATAGGGAACTCTATTATCCTCCAATGTTTAAATGAAATGAGTTGTAAGGGAAAAATCCAAATAAATTTGAGGACACAGCTATCTACATCCATAGGGATGACTTATTCTTCATAACTTTTTTCAATATATGAAAATAGTCTAAAACTCAAATATATTTTTTAAAAACTACTCTTACAGAAGCCAAAACATTTGGGGGGAGTATAATACAAAAATCATAAACTACAAGTGAGCAGGGAGACTTAACAATAATATCATTAAATTCATCTTTGCCCCTTCCACTAAGCTTGGCATAAAAGAGAGAAAAGAAAAAATACATATCATCAATAGTTTTCACCAATTGCATTAAGGCTGAAAGCTTATATTAATATTCTGAGTGAGTTTTGAAGTATATATTAATAATAATCTTGCTTCAAAACAATTTTTTCTTTACATGCAATGTTACAGACTCTAAATTCCTCAAATTGTTACATGAGTCTATTAAAGTTTTTAATTTCACTTGTCCTTGTTGCAAGATACTCTTTTATTTCTAGAAATAGCTGCTCCAGTTCCTTTCTCAACCCACCAGGCACTTAAACATCTCCCTGATCTACTGTGGACCGTGTTTCTCTACTAGTCTCATCTTCCCCATTGAAATTTATTCTGATGGATGCACAGAGCCTCTCAGAACTCTTCATATTTTTTCCATCTGTTTCCTGTGTTCTCTGCACATATTAGAACACAGCTCATGGGTGGTGTGATTCATCACAGACACCCACATGCTCTATTCTTCTGCAATTGTGATTTGTAAAAAATTACCAATTTAAAGAAAAAACTTGAACACATCGGCCCTTCTAGACTCTGTCCTTCCCACTGCCTAGAAAAATGCACTAGCACAAAAACACCATTGTGTAACTGCCTACCTGTTCCAGACTGATAGCGATAAATCCCTCTGAATGCATACAAGTCTGTGAAATAAATTCCACCTGAGAGATTGCAGAGATTGTGTGTCAAGGGAATAGATAAACGATACACTGGAGACTGAATAAAGTAGCAGAATGAGAGTACCTCAGCTGTTTGTTGTTGGTGAAAAGATTCACACATGACTCTTTGAGGACTGCTTAAAAATGACTACTTTGTGAATATCTGTTTAACCTGAGCATCACAGCAAAAGCCTCACAGATGACCTCTGCGGCCGGTAGTCCTAGAGATTGTAAAGCACAGCCAGCTTTTTCCAGGCAGAGATCAGGGATGCACATTCACCTGCTTTGTGACAGAAGAGGTATCTTAAGCCTAAACCCTCTGGATTTCAATTATGCTCAATAATCACATGTTGCTTTAGGCTCCCAGTGTCACTGATTTTTCAATAACCAAAGGAAAAAGCAATTTACTTATTAATGTGCTTTTGCAAGAAATGTGTTCTCAATCGGAATGACATGGTCAAATGGAAATTCATGAACTCCTTAGAGGTTTTCTATGCAATATTTTCCCCCCGATTGATAGATTTTTTCACAACACATAAAATCAGAAGCATTGTCTTCCTAAAAATATATACTTTTACTTTCACAAGGAAGATGGGGTAGAGTTATGTGATCAGGAGAGTAATCACTGTGTATCAAAATCTGGTCCTTACACTTTAAGGCCAACATGCAAATTTTAAAATTAACCTTCATGTATATTTAGGAGCATCAAAAATTGTTTCTATAGAAATAGTGCAATTCTTACGGTAATAGAATGAGTGAGAAACTGTTGTGTAGTTTTTTCCAGTATTTAAGAGATCTGACCTAGGGCCTAAAGAAATAGGTATTAGAGCTGCGGCAGGATGCAAATAGATGAGCACTCAACATAGTTACAGTGTCGTGTGCGACTTCACTGTCATGCTATCTACAGAAGGAAACTCTACTTTTGCAGATAAAACGAAGTAATTCTGATGTAGAAATTATGCCTGATAGAGCATTCTGACTATGGATGAAAAAAATATCTTTACTTAACTCTCAAATTTCCATGGGTCAGTGGACTGGGGGGAAAACAGTATTTTAATTCTAACCCTTCAGTGTTTGAAACAATTATGCTGGTTCCCATAATCAGTGGTGTTCTGAGAGCTAGCTTCTAGTGGCTGATGAGAGCCAACTGCTAAATATTCCAGGATTGAATAAGGTAACTTTCAATTTGTCATACTGGGAATATTTACACCATGAAAGCTGGCAAAAGTTACAAATACAGGCTTTTTGTTTTTTTCCTAAGAGTCAATTCACCAGCACATGACTGCCCACAAGTTGGAGCAAACAGAACAGATAACAAAATTGAGATAATATATTTTTTCTTTCCTAAAAAACGACTGAATAGTAGTCAAAATTTAAAAAAAATTCATGAAAATGAAGTCCTTCTGTTGCTAATTTACTATGATTCTTCATTCTAGAGAAATTCTCCAAGTGATAACTTCATATTCTTTCCAATTGACACCAAATGAAAAGACTGTCCTTTTTTCTTGGCATTGAGGGTAGAAGAGGATGACTTTTACAACCACATGAACTGGAAAACTGCTGGATATCAACAGTGTATAAAGGGAAGTCAAGAAAACTATTATGAATAATGACATGAAAGAGAAAGGAATTTTTTCAAATATTTAAATATAGGTCACTAGAGTCTGCAGTTATACACTGAAATGTTAATTCAATTCAATTTAACAAACATTTACAAACAATAAGTGTTTGTTGAATCGAATTGAAATGTTAACATTTATCCCCCTGTGATATTTCTCTTCAAAAATTAGAAAGTATCCTTAGACTATAAACTAAATTTCATCCTGAGATGACTGTTAAGTTCATAATAAATACGATCATCAAATATTTATATCTAGCCTTATTTCAAGGCATTTTTCAATGAATTACTTAGCAACTTAGACAAAATACTGTAGAGACTCAACAACATTTAAATAGCACAAGAAAATAAAAAAGTAAGAAACAGATTCCTCAAATTTATTTTAATTTAATGGGCAACTATGAATATCTATAGTAAACAATTTCGTTTTTTCACTACTTGGTAGAATCTACTTCTAGTAGAGGACCTTTAAACCCACTTGTAGTAAAGGCACATCCCTTATCTGGTTTCTGAATGTTCTCTTCAGAAGGAGTTGACAGTTTCCCAGTGCCAAGCAAGGACATATGACTCAGTATAACGAATGCATGTGTCACATCCCCCTGGCAAACCACGACTGGTTCTGAGAAGGACATTTCTCTCACTCATTAATAATTAAACTTTCCTTGAGATTGTTATGAGGGCCAAGTTCTCCTTTTGACTTTGACCTTAAACTTGGAAGAATAAAGAGCTGACTCCTGACACCCACCTTCCTACATGGGAATAAATCTAACATGAATAAAGCATGGCTGAATGATACAGAAAGATTGAAGCCTCATGGCATTCTTTAGGCCCCTTTAGCTATTTCAAGAGTCATCCCTACCCTATTCTTTCAAGTAACATGAGGTAATAAATTGCTTTTCTTTGTTTAGAATAACATGATTAAGGTTGCTGTTGCTTACCACAAAAGAACCCTGACATAATATTCACAGATATTTAAACTATGTCTTATACTATAATTACCAGAATTATTGATCTCTAAAAGTACCAAAGCCATGTCTTAAACTGTGTATTCTGGGCTTGGCCATATTATTTGCTTTGACTGAAGGAAAGCCAGTAGATATAATCTAATCCAGAGTCAAAATGGGCTTGCCTTCTTGGGCCTCTGTCATGGTCATCACAAAAATATGCCCCCAAAAACCCTGCTTATCAAAAGGAAGATGACAAAAACATGGAGAGTAGACTCCAATAGCCCCGCTTCCAGAGTATGAGGTAAAAATCACACTACCCAAGTTGTAGACCCTTGAGAATAAACAATTGTTGTTTTAAGACACTAGGTTTCATTGATTTTGTTCCAGAGAATATTCACTCCATTTCTCAAGTAAGAAGAGGTTATCATAAATCTTTCAGAAGATACTTCAGGTTTTTACGAGTGACATGTGAACAACAAGTAAAGAGGGAAAGGCTATCCAAACCAAAGATCACACACTCTGATGCCCACATTGGCCAAATGGGCATGAAAATATAATTTGTGTAATGTATAGCACATCCCAGTTATTGTTTTACATGTATCAATTTTCTTAATCTCTGCAGTAACTATTCAATATAGGTGATATTATTATTATTAATATCTTACTGGGATAAAAATTAGATACAAAAAAATTGTCACATAGCTTGTTAGTAATAAAACTAGGTTCTGAATCCAGTTTGTCTGTACCTCAATACTACAGTAAATAGGCTAGACTTTAAATACACACACACATACACACACAGTAGGAAGTGTTAGGGAGTCTTGTTCTCTATAGATTTAGGCATAGTCATGTTCAGCTAATTGGTACGATGTAGAATTAAAAGCCTTTTAACTTTTCTAAAAATGCCAAAAGTACAGATTTGGGGGAAATATATTTTAAAATAAATGTTTTATTAACACTGTTAAGTTCAACCCTATGCAGGACATACTCAACAAAACACATTTAAAGTTGATTGTGTCTTCTTCATTTATACCCACTGCCCTAAGTTTAGCAGCTGAGTCCTGTTCAGGTGGCAAGGATCTGGCACCTGTCTCAAGAGCTCTTCTAATGTTCTTGAAAGTTATAGTAAAAGCTTTTCAATGATAATAGAAGGCAAGGAAACACAATGCTTCCACATTTACCCTTTCTTTTATCCCTTTCCATTGTCCCCACATTCTCAAAAATCTGTTTTGTGATTCTTTAAAGTCACATTGACTGCTGAATTTTCTCACGTCCAGAGATTCGGGACTGATCCTCCGTCTGGACCATTCTCCCCTCCCTCCTCTTCAGTAGAACTCAGTTGAGGATCTTCTTTCAAGAAAACTCTGCCAATGTTCCTTAAGAACAAATTAAGGAACCCACCTGATTGCTTTTGGAGCACCAGGTCCTTCTCTTACCAAAATGGAGAGTTGTTTCTATTTCACCTGCTTTCTTTTCTGAACACATCTGTCAGGGGGCTAAGATCTTGGAGGGCAGGGAGTGTAGGAGTACTGCTCTGTTCACAGTTCCTACCACACAGTATGTACTAAGAAAATGTTTGTTGCATGAGGGAAGGAATTCACAAGCCAAATAACATGTGTGACCTTGCCAAAGTTAGTTGCATTTCTTTTTTCTACTATAGAACATACATGGACACACACACACACACACACACACACACACACACACACACACACAAAGTACCTAGATAAAGCAAGAGCACGGTTAACTCTTTCTTCAAGGCCTAATGTCCCCAGGGCCTTCCAAGTCATCCAGAATTTGAATGCATCTGGTCTCCTGCTACACTGGATAGACTTGTCTCCTGTGTCATAGCTGACATCATAGAATTTATCCTGTTGGAAGAGGTAGGATGCCTTGGCTGAGTAGCATTTCTTAAGAAGATCCTTTGAAAAAAGGAAAAAATCAAAGATTATAAGACTGCTTATTTTTTTTTTTACAATGCATTCAAATTTGAAAACACATGGAAACAAAACCTGTATGGTACTCTACTACCTGAGCAAAAAGTATGTCCCACTGCATGGCTGTCCCATGTTGGACACAATTGATACCTTTTATCTTTAAGCATAGATTACCGATTGTGCTTCCAAAAAATAAAAATTAAAAGCCCCCAGAGTTGGCAATGCTACAACCCATCTTCACAATTTTACTGATGAGTGTGGAAAGTGAAGAAGACCACACTTTCATTTCAGTGACATCAAGGTGAGCTAGTTTCTCCAGAGGAATTAACTTACTGAAAGTTACACATTGAGGAAAAATGTGACATATTGTACATATTTTATACAATTTCATAGGCAAAAAGTAGGTTTTTTCAATTCATATCCACAATGAAAGACTGGGTGTGACAGTATCTTAGCAATTAAACACCTGAGGAAAGAGGAGTGAAAGAGTTAACCAAAAGCTAACAAGACCTCCTAGTCACAAAACATCAGCCCAAATCCTACAGGTCTTTTGTTTTTGTTTCACATTGGTTTTATTTGCAACCAAATTCATTCACATTTACTGAGCGGTTATTTTTCATTAAGAAGTCAATGACAATTTATTCAATCACCATTCCATGATGTTCACCTTGATCCTGAATTACTGGTTTAAGCCATCAGTGGCATCAAGTGTCTGAATAAGTCCAGCACGCGTAACCTGTCATTCACAGCCCTGGCAACCTCCTGATCACTTTCATGCCTAGAAAATATTGATTAGAACCTTCTGCCACCCCAGTGTTACCAATCTACTTGTGTGATGTGTCTTAACCACTAGATTCTGTCCCATTTATATCTTTGCTAATATCAGTTGCTTGATTTTTGTTTTTTATTATAATTTTATTATCTTTTATTATAATTTTGTCTTTTATTATAATCTTATTTATAATTTTATATTCTATTTAAAAGTTTAAAGTTCACTAACATTTAACATAACCTCCTCTTTTTATCTAGGCATATCCTTCCATGGGGTTCCATCTCAAGATGTTCTTGCCACTCAGTTTGCTTATTTGCCAACTCTAATCAGTTGATATCTAGCTGGATTTGTTGTCCTTGCTGCTGTATTGTTCCCATTTAATGAGCAGTCACAACACATATTTTTTGTTTATGTGACAAAGCAGGTTCTTGAGGGAGGGAATCATTCCCTATCCATCTCCACATTCATGGAGCTTAACACTGTGCTGGCCCAGAGGAACTCCACTGAGTTATCAGGACAACGACACCATATCCCCAAAGCCACATTTCACTCCCATTCCCCTTACATGTGGTATGAATAGAGAAAACGAGATACATGAGCTTGTCATTTAGAGTATCTTCCCAACTTTAAGTAATGCAAAACTCTCAGGGCTGTATAAGAAGTTATAAAGAAAACTCCCCAATAGACACAGGAATCTTAGAGAATCTTTCCTTCTAATAAGAGAATGCATCAAATATGGTCCACTTGACTAGTCTGATTGCACTTAATGCAAAGAAAAATCTCAGGATATCACACTCCAAATGAAAGACAATTTTCCCATTTTAACAGCAGCACTGTCCTTTGTGGACATAAATCTTGGACTAAATACATTAGATTGCCAAAACTCATGATTTTATATAATGCAAAACATTATATACAAAGCACAATGAGAAAATCCAAAATTCAACTCATTCAGTATTCACAATAAATTGAGTATAAAATAATAATCAAAAGAATACTAGTAAGCCTACAGCCTGGGTATAATAGATTCTCATAGACACAAGGGAAAAATAGACTGCTGTGATCTGAACATTAAGATAGAAAAGGTCCCTTACTTTTAAATTTTAACTTTATTTTATCAGCAGTCTTTCAGCTAATCAGAGTTACCACCACTCTATCTCTTTACCTTTCATAGGTCAGAGAATTTTGTTATTGTTTCCATGGCAACTACATTCTGGACATACATTACAACACTAACAAAAGGTCACTGCATGCACTTTAAGGACAAACCATGCACACACATTCACAACACAGGTGTGCAAGCACGTGTATTTGTACCATGATTATAAATTTACTTTCATCAACCATGAAAGATACTTTTTAAATCCTCAAAGTGAATAGACTTTGGACATGTCTCAAGCAAGTTTCAGGGGCCCACATTAGTGATTGAAATGGAGGGGAAACACACGTACTACCAAAAGACAAATTGCATCGTCATGGGAAAATGGAGGAGCACCAAAAAAGCATCCAACATTGTCCTACAGTGATGACACAGTTAATTTCATCACAATGAAAATCCTCCTGCACTGGAAAAGTTTTATAAAGAATGACTAAAGGCTTAGGATTTATTTGACCAAAAATAAATGAAAACTTTCCCCCCAAAGTTCCTGCTTTGCATTTTAGTTTATATCCTCATATTAAAATGGATGAGATGTCCTTTAGTTTTAGGATACATATCAACTAAGAGGAGAGGCTCAGGACTCCAGAGAAAACTAGATTTTAGGATAAGTATAGTGAAAGTTAACGTTTTTGAAAAAACATTAATTACTTATTTTTATGCTAGCAAGAAGAAAAACTGTTTAACTTGCTCATCTTCATACCCTTAATCCTGGAAGAACAATAAACAGCAGTTAAATGAATTCTAGCAACAAATACCCAGTGAGAATACCAATTGATTTATATGGTGAAATTAACTCAGACTGGTTTCAAGGATTAGTAGACATCGTATTAGGCCTTGCCCAGAGGCAAGTGAAAGAAGCTTAAGCAAAACGGGGATTTTCATAGACTTGGTTCACACATTTAAAACTCTAGTCATTTATAATCTGCAGGCACAGCTGGATAAGGATTAAATGATATTCATCATTAGGAATCTGTCATTTCCTCTTGTTCTAATATCTTCTGGGTTGGCCTCACTCTCTAAGCAGAAAGTTGGAAGGAAGCCTTGGAACTGAAGCTTTGAAGTGGGACTCAGGAATATGGAGAAAGACTCAGGAAAGATATAGAAAATGGAGACCATAAGACTTCCCCTAGTGAAGGCACTGACAGAAACCCCTTCCTTGACTAAACTCTGGTCAAGCTCCTCCCAGTCCTCTAGGTCTCTATTTTGGTCTGCATCTTAGTCAAGGATGCATGGCCCATTTGTAACAAGAGTCTTCCAGATTCAGTTTAGAGAGAAGCCTCCACCTGGATATCTAATCATTTTTGATACCTAACCAAATATTCATTTCTCCTCCTTGGTATCTGATTACTTTAGCCTGCCCTCAGCAAAAATTCTGGTAAGTCTGTTTAACCTGTCTCTTCCTTTTATTGCTAGTGTTTTCTTAGTATGTTTTCATTCACTGATCCCCAACCTGCTTTTCATTACAAATCCCGATGCTGTGCTTAGAATTCAGTCAAATTCCCCACTGGTCTCTTTCCCCGCTGGCAATAATACCTGAATAAATTCTCTTCTTAGCACTTTTATGTCCAGTTCTGATTTTCTTTAACATTACCCAAAAAGAAAGAGACTCTTGGCCTCCCAACCTTCATCTCTTTATCTGAACCTTCTGCTCACCAAATCTGGCAGGAAACTACGGTAATTGGCAACAAATTGTGAGAAGCCTAATATGTAGAAGGGAGGCAAAGAAGAAAGTAAAGAACTAATTATACTGCAAAGAAAAACAGGCAAAAATGATAACCATTCTACATCAGTACGAAAACCAGAGCTATGGTTTTCACTCTATGTTCACAACATCTAAACTAACAATAATACTAATCATGAGAACTAGCATGTACTGTGCTCATACTATTTGTCAACAACTGTTTTGCATGAATTCACTTAAATTGCACAATAACCCAATAAGGCAAGTGTTATTATTTTTGTCAATTCTGTTGTATATGCTTTGCAATATAATAAGGTTTGGTTGTTTATCTAAGGTCAGGTAGCTACCCTACCAGATGATAGCATTTGGTTTCAAACCAAGGATGCTTAGATTCAAGGCCGGAACTCTTAACCCATTATACTCAGCTGCATCAACAGTGAATGTGCAACTACATGAGGAGAGTACTTATGACCCGGGGGCATTTGAAGATATGATTAAAAATATATAACACATAATTGAGTCAGCACATTACATTATCCCGTGAAGACTAGCTGAGCACTAGGTTATACCAAATTCAGTAGTTGCTTTCTCAGGAGTCAATGACCGACCACACGGGCTGCTTTAGGTCAACGTTCCCTAGGCAGCAAGGTTTCCCGTTTGCCTTATTCTTTGCAAACAAACACTACCAACAGCTCTTCCTATTTGGCTTGTTCCATGTTCTGTCCCAAGTCACCATTAATCACACAAAAAAGTTTCTAAATGACATAGGAAATGGGCATACTAATCAACTTTGTAGTGATTGCTTCATTGAAAAAGCATGTATTGAGGTTCTGCTTTATAATAAACACTATGATGCCGGAAGTTTGGGCACTGAGGCCTGACCCAGTGCTAAGTGTTGAAGCTGACATTTGTTGAATGAATGTACAAAATCACATTTAGTCTGTGGTACAAGAAAGGTTTGGCTGTAATCTAGAATAAAAAAGTGAACATTGAAAAGGTTTTTGCCCTGATATTATTTATTTATTTATTTATTTATTTATTGAGCAAACATTTCGAGTGCCTTAATACCCACCAAAAGCTACACTGGGCACTGGTGACATGATGGCACATATGAAAGTCACTGTCTTTAAGAAGTTTCAGATGGGAACAGAGATAGAAAACCAAGATTATTACAGTATAGGGCCAGGACAGGAGAAAGGGCAAGATGCTTCAGAGCACAGAGGAGGTCGCCTTTCCCTCCTTACATGTTACACAGGGCTTTTTGGAAAACAATGTTACATGAGAGCTGAAAGATGAGGAGCAGCTGGATGAGAGAAGAGAAAACAGAATTCATTCTGACTCGAGCTAATTAATGAGGTAGCATTTAGCTAGAGAGAGCAGGACTTGAAAGGTAAAAGGTAGCCAAGTCTTTAGGACTCTTAAATGCTATGAGAGGAATGATTTGTTACGAAATTTTCATAGACACATACGGATATTACAACTTATCCTTCTTACCGATCTGGCAGAATAAAGTGAGAATCAGCAGATGTGGAGCCTGTATTTGATTTAAACACTTGGTGTGAGAGCTCAAAGAAAGTCACTTAACATCCTGGGCTTCATTTTTCTCATTGACCTAATGGAAATGTTGATGCTTGTTCTACATACCATCCAAATCTTGTGAAAATCTAATGATCTAACATTAATTAGGAATATGTTTCAGTCTTTGGCCAAAATCCTACCACCATTCCTCTCATATTCCTATGAGTCCTGACCCCTCCCAGCTGTTACCACCCCTTCTTCCTTTGCTTTATTCATCCCCAGGCAAGCTGCAGAGTAGGAAATTAACTCTAGACTTCCTTTTAATGGTTTAAAAGAATAACCATTAAAACCCTCACTCATCCCCCTCTTTTAGTGTCATGTATTTGCCTGGGTGATAAAAGTGGGCTGAGTTGACAGACTGTATTAAGGATGTTATAAGAAATTTTAGAGCAGCAGGAGGAGGTGTCCCGGGTCTTTGTCCTCCAAATGAAACTGAGCCTGATCTGACTTAAGCTCCCATTCTTTAATACTTTTTACAAGCCTACACATGGTAAGACACCAAAGTCGTGCACAAAATAATGATGGGCCAGGGAAGGAAAGTAGGATGAGAGGGAGGGAGGAGAAATTTAAAAAGCAAGAATGAATGAACACTATGGAGATAGTATTCCCAGGTAAGATTTCAAATGCTAAAGTATAGGTCAGTCTAAGGCATCTGTTTACCTGGGTATGTTTGCAGCCTATGAAAAATGAGCAGACAAGTGGGTGATGCTGATTCAATACTCTGAGTGTCTTCAACCAGCACAGCACCTTTAGATGTCTGCTTCTTTTGTCTAAATAGGCACTGATGAATGAAGTAGGAAAGTGAGACTACAGCTCTCTACCTCCACTGCTCTAAATGCATTTGTACTCACTACTTGTTATGGTTTGTATATAGGTGACCCCCTCAAAAGCCTCATGTAGTCATGCAAGCAGCTGAATCTAGCATTTGTGATTGATTCATTGTCTAGTGCTGGGATTGGTGATGTGAGTTCTGCACCCACCCAGGGGTGGAGCCGGCTTACAATGTAAGGTCAAGAAGGAGACGGGTTTTTCCCGCTTTTGCATGGCTCGCTCTTGCCACCATGAACAGCTTCCCCTCAGCCATGCCATCCTGCCTTGGAGCCAGCTAAGTATGGACTGAAACCCCCAAAAGTATAAGAAATAAATCTCTCCTTCCTTCACTTTGGGAGTCAGGTATTTTGTCTTAACAATGAGAGAAAAGTAACCAAGACACTACTATTGTCTTCCTTCATTCCTTCAGCATCACAAATGTTCTCTCTTCCTGGCACTCAAACATATCAAACCAAACTGATACAGTACAAGTTCAATGGTAGGAATGAGAACTTGTCATCAAAATTACTTATGACATCACAATCACTGCATTTATTGTCACCTCCTGAAATTCCTACTTCTTTGATCTGCTTCTTTGGGATGTATTTAATTAATTTTACTAATCTTGTAGTAACTTCATTTTCTGTTCAGTAAAAATTAAAATCATCTAGTATTGTGTCCTGCTTAGAGAAAAATATTATTAGGTTTAAATAAATGGCCACAGTTTTTCTTAGAATTTGGCCCTAAATCTGAGTGTTTATTTTCCATCTCCTTTGAAACCTGAAAGGGTGACTTCAGTTTGTGCTTTAGCTGTTTCAATGTCTGTTAAAAAGTCATACTTGACACACAAGCTTCTACTGATCCTTTTTTGATCAATTTATTCATCTCCCTTCCCATCCCTTGCACATATTTTCCATTCACTGGTGTCACCCATGAATCAACCTCTACTCATGTCTTCCATTAATTCTCCAGGTCTCACTGCTCTCCCCCTCACTGTTTGCATTTTCTGGAAGATGTCAGGTGTAGAAGTTTGCTGATTCTTGAGATGCTTGTGCTTGAAGAGTCTGTCCCACTCACTTCTGCATGCAGTGACATATGCGAGCCTGTTGTCCTGTCACTTCTTTGTGTCAGTTTCCACTTTCTCAGAATACTGTGTTGGGCTGTCAGCTGCCTGAAAACCAGCTCAGGTTCTGCCTGATTCAAGTCTTTTACAGAAAGTCTCTGGGGACTGCATGCTGGGCATCTAACACAAGGTGGTCTTCTCTGCTTCCATTCATTAACATGATGTATTTAGCATCAGTCATCAGTGAAGGTACACTCTTTGAGAAAATAACATGATTCATAAATCTATGAAAGAAACAATTTTATATACTATCTATTTGAATCGTCTTCTATCTTTGGCCTTTTGATTGATACTCTTTGGGAAGTTCTTGAGTTGCTCTGCATGGCTGAGTCCACTCTCTTCTTAATGTATTGGGTGTGTTTTTGAAAATCATCACTTTCCCACTGACCATAATGTTTTAAGTAATCAAACACATCCTACAGCTCCAGGTAGAAAGGGCACAAGGGAAAACTGCACACGCAGTACACAGAACACCTCAGGTCCCTTCTGGTGCCTCCTGGCTGACCTGAGTTCAGGCTAATGCTCAGCCTTCTCTGGCCTACCATCTGTTTCCCTAGGTATCCTTTCTCTCCTGTGCCCCAAAGCAAAAACACTAGAGGAAACAGTTCTTCAGGGCATGTATGTCTTATCTAGAAATGAAAGCAAAGGGGAAACAGAGAAGGAAAGGGAGAGTAAGCTGGGGAAAAGGAGAGAGCACATCCCAGGGCAGGGCCAGGCAGGTTTGGAAATAGGTGCTTTTTAAAATAGGGTTTATATTTTATCAGAATATGAACTTCCAAGAGCTCATGGCACTGAGTCACTTTGCTATCTCCTGTAGCATTTGCCTACTGTTATGGAATAGTTGAGCACTTAGTGTTAACAAATACCAACACCCTCCCACCCCAATCTCTCTCCTTCTATAAACCCTCCTGGAAGATTCCAGAAAGCTTTGTTAAATTATAAGCCTATAAGCCACATAGGGATTTTCAGAAAACTGATAGCATACTTTAATTCATGAGCTGAGATCCTATATTTTTTCCAGAAGTGTAAATTTTCCTTAAATTCCTCCAACTGAGGGCTAGAATGAGCTGATTTGAAAATGAGACTGAGCTAAAAGATATTTTTAAGAAATGCAACTTAATAATTTTAAACCATGACCTGCCTACAGGAGAGAAGAAAGTTGGACCCAGTTTCTTAGAGAATGTGTAAATGCTTCTATAAATAGGTAAGAAACATTTGATAGTGCAGAGAGCATCTGGCAAAACCTCTGCTTGCCCTACAAGCATTTAAAAATAGTATGATTGGACTTCTCACTGAGGACAGATGGAGATTTTCTGATTTTCCTTAGGCAATTAGCTGTGCACCTTCTCTGCTAAAGATAATCTAAAATAGTGTTTTTCAAACTTTGACTACAACCAATGGTAAGTGATTATTTTTAAATAGTAGTACAGTATCCACCCTAATATACATGAATGGAAACAAACATTTTTTGGAATAGTACAGCTCATTATTACATGGAATGCAAACTGTTCTTTTCTATCCCATTCTTTTTTGTTCTGTTTATTAAAATGGAAAAATTAAAAGCTGGTGTGACTTACAATTGATGGTATAACTCAAGACCAATTAGTACAGTGTGTTCTAACCCCAGATAAACATTAGCTTCACCTGATAAGCATTTTTTCAAACACTAATGCAAGGTTTGTATTGGATACTTCAAACCAAAAAAATCAGAATTTCTGGTGTGGGATATGAACATTGTTAATTTTAAAAGCTCTTGCAGGTGATGTTAATGTGCAGTCGGTGATAAGAACCACTGATCTGATGGGTCCTGACCTCACACTGAAATATCCTGAGCCAAGAGTTTCAGTTAGCATTATATCATTCATGTCAGGACTAGAAACATCTGAAGTCTTCAGTTTTCATGAGAACACACATGAAGAGTGATGTTCTGAGTTTTTTATGCAATTAGTGCCCATTACCTTAGTCTTATCTGTGTATGAATACAAATTTAAAAAAGATTTCATAGCAGACATCCAAAAGAAAGAGAATAAGGATCATACTGAAAGGAGAAGAAATCTCCAAGTTATAGAATATATATGCATGGATTATGGCATGGATGTAATATGCAACAAAGCTGAGAATCCTATTCTACTCAACCTTTTTATTTGCTATGGTTTTGTGATCTGTAGACAACTGCTTGCTTTTAGAAGTTAATCATATCAATGCAGATGTGAATAAACTTTGCTCATCTAATTCTGATAAGAACTGTGATTTTTACTGTTTCTGTAATAGTTCCAATTCTTGAATATCTATGATTTTATCTGATATATATTTAACTGACATCCTATATTGTTGCAAAACAAATTTAAGACAACTTATTTTACTGTGGTAGGATTAGGAGAGAAAAGATGTGGAAGAGAAAAACAAGTGTAGGAGGAAGGGGAATAGGAGAAGAGATGAGGTCAAGGCTGGGAGAAAATGTGATGGGAAAATATAGAGTCCTGGAGTGATACCTGCACATAAAAGCCACGTTGGAAGCAGTGTGAGAGGAGAAAGCACACTCGGTAACTCCAATTACACCTGCACAGCAGAAGTATCCAGTAGTAATTTGCTGTTTTCAAACCCTGGATATTTACTGTGGAACAGTCAACCACATCTTATTGCTTCATCAGATCACATTTTCATTCCCCTGTAATTGAGGATAATGATTATGTACTGCAACCCACCTCCTGGAGATATTTTGATTACTCAGGGCATAATGTTTAAATGAATGCATAGAAATAAAGATTTATTAATGTAAGACTTATTTCTTCCATCCAGATGGATTAATTTCATCTCCTTAATGTAGGTGGAGAGACATGGATGGAAATGTTCACTTTCAAACCTGAGGAAACCGACATGGTGCAAGTACGCTGCTTTGGACAGAGGCTAGGAGAGAACTTCCACACTAAGAGCACAACGTTTATAATGCCAGTCTGTTTCTCCAGCTGATTTAGATGCTGTTAAGAGGGGCACGGTTCCTTCTTGAAAGTATTTTATATATTCAACAGCAAGGCTTCTGGCCTACCAATATTGGACTTTGAGTATCCTCAAGAGGTCTCGCCTCTGAGGCCTGAGTGGCAGGAGATTGATTTTATAGAAGAGAAAAATGCAATGTGGGAAAGTAATTTCTGAAAAACAAGTTCACTGCAATTCTTTGCATAAAACCACTGAAGAGTTGTTGGGAATTGTTGATCTTAGCATAACTATGAGAAATGCTACTAAACTAGCTTTAAACAATAGTTTTAAAATGAATCAGAAAGCACTTGGTAAGCCCTTGGATAGAAACACAGAGGCAGTGGACAAAAGCATTTCTTTTTCAAAGACTCATGAGAAAACAAAAATAAACGTACTAAAATGACCACCATAGTAATGGACACTTGTTCAGACAGAAATATTTGTATATTTGCCTGTGCTTTGTTGCTCAATTTGGATAGAAAAAGAAGAAAGGAAAGAAAAAACAAAGAAATTTCACTTAGTAGGTGCTCCCTGCATGCCTGCCAATGCACTACACACTTTTAAATATTTTGTTTAATACTGTGTTGTTTTTCAAAAGAGGGGGATGTCCCCTTTTTTATAGATAGAAGATTGTTCATTTATCAGACACAATACTCAACACAGTTTAAAGTTTACACAGTTTACAGTTTAAAGGAGGAAAAGCTTAATTTGGCTCATGATTTTGAGCAATGCAATCCATGGTCAGCTGGCTCCAAAGCAGAAACATCATGGTATAAGGGCCTAATGGACCAAAGATGCTTAGTTCATGGCAGCTGGGAAGCAGAGCAGAGGAGCAGAATGAGAGAATAAGAAGTGAGGGACCAAACGTAGCACCCAAAGTTTCACCTTCATGACCCATTCAGACATACCTAGAACTATGCTTTATCAATCCCCCAGGTAATTCCCAAGTCAATCAAGTTGACACAATCAAGCTCACCTCTCACATCTCACCCTTTATCAACTTGACACCTAAATACATTTCCTTAAACCATTATTTAATACCCAAATAAACACAAGAGCATAATTCTGTACAACTATCTTATGTAAAACTGAAAATGCAACCATCTTTTCCCCAAAGTCTCAACATTCCCAGCATTTTTTAAAAGTTCAGGTCTAAGTCTTTTCTGAGACTAATGGAAAACTTTTAGCTATGAATCTCTGTGAAAACCAAAACCAGTTACTCAAGGTACATGGTAAACATTACCATTCCAAAAAGGAGAAATAGGAGGATAGAAAAGAATCAGACCAAAACAATACCAAAACACAACAGGGAAAATATTAAGTCCTATAGCTCCATATAGGTGCCATCTGGGGAACACAGTGATAAAACATGAGTTCCAAAGAGGTTGGATAGTCTCACCCCTACAGGGTGTAGCTGGGTGTAGACCACACAGGCTCTCTTTTGGGCTGCCTTGGCTCACTGCCTGAATCTTACTTTGTCAGACATTCCATGTTCTTAACATCTTGGGATCTCCACTGCACTTTTGACTTCATACTCATGAGTACATGCATTGTCCTCTCAGTGGCTCCTTGCCTGGCCTCTCAAGCCTTCCTTGGAAATCTGAGTAGAAACCTTCTTGACCTCACATCTATATTGCATTTTTCAGGCCAGTAAAAACGGCATCTTGTGGGTGATGCCATAGTATGCTGTCAGTAGAAGCAGTAGCCTGGCCTCCTTAGACCATGCCCTCAGCAACCTCTTAGTGTCTGCACATCTAAGCATAGTGAAAGAATCCCAGAAAACAAACTCAGTAGGAGGTCCTTCTCAAGCAGTGATTCTAGGGACTTTCCTTTAAAATAAAGGTTTATTTTTTGTATCTCTGAGCCTGCAATGGGTGGAATCCTGCTGATTTCTGAAATACCATCAAAGAATTTTTCTTCTTGTCCCCGTACAAGTTTGGTTTGTTTTTAACAATGCTAATCTCCTCAGCACCTATACCTCTCTTGGCTCCAACTTCACACGATTCCTTAGGAGCCAATATTTAAGGTTTTCAAATTTTTCTGCTCCAATTCTCACTATAAATCTGGCAAAAAGCAGCCAGAAATAACCATGCCACAGTCTAAATGTTGAAATGTTTTAAAATTTCATCAGCCAGGTTAGACAATCGGTCTTAATCTCAGTCTCCTGTGAAGATTTAACACATGTGCAAAACTCAAACAAACTTTCTGCCAGAGTAGGACACATATTACCTCTAGTCCAACTGTTACTGGAGTCCTAGTTCGTAATTGAAACCTCCTGAGCTTGACCTTTACTGTCTACATTCCTATCAGGATTCTGTCAGTAGAAGCAGTAGCCTGGCCTCCTCAGCTCCCACCAGAATTATCCACCAGGCTCTGTTTATAACTTCCTAAAGCTTCTCTATCACATATCTAAACCTGTAAAAACCCATCCAGCAAGCCAGTTCTAATGATTCTCAACTACATGATCAAGTACAATGACAAGAAGACCCACTTTCTGGTACCAATTTTCTCAATTAGTCACCTTTCCCATTACTGGGGCACAATACCGTACATCCACAATTTAAAGAACATTTTGATTTGACTAATGCTTACTAGAGATGCAGTCCATGGTTCGCTATCTCCAAGGCAGAATCATGTCAGATGTATGACACACCAAAGATGCTTAGTTTATGGAGACTGGGAAGCAGAACAAGGAAGCAGTACCAGAAAAGAAGGAGCAATGAACCAGATACAATACCCAGAGTCTTGCCTTCATGACTCATTCAGACAAACCCCAACCTCCTGGCAGCTCCCAAGCCAACCAAGTTGACACAGTTAACCATCACAAGAACTGAGATTCAAAAAGATCAAGTGACTTTTCAAAGTCATCCAGTGTAGTTCCAACCAAAGCCAGATTTTAAACACAGTTTTGATGGGTTTCAAAGCCATCAGTTCATTTATCCACTACAAAATCATACTTAATCCCAAAATCACCTATATCAACTTTTAACCCAAAAAGACCAAAAGATTCTTCTGTGGCTGCTGTAAAATAGATGGAGCAAACCATTTCTGTAAAGGGTCACATAGCAAACATCTGCAGTTTTCCAAGCCCTATGATATCTATCACAACTACTCAATTCCGAAGCTTCATCAGGAAAGCCGAATGAATGTGTATGGCTGTTGTCTAATGAACCTTTATTTACCAAACAGATGAAAGGGTAGGTTCACTCAAGGACCATAATTTTTTGACCCTTGTTTGAAATATATCCATAGGGAGATACATTCAATAAGACAACCATTTTCAAATTTATAGAGATAAGAAAAGTCAACCATTTATGTGAAAGCTCCAAAATTAAAAGTATTTTTTTGAAAAAAAGAACCAGAAATTGTCTTTTAAATTTATTAAGGCAAGTTTCCAATCCTTTTTATACAACAGATATCTGATTTCTAAAAGAGATACTTGAATTTGGAAAATTTAGTTGCCATAGCTTGTTTTCCTTTTTGTGTTCAGAAACATTTCACACAAGTTCCACAGAGAATGGTATTTAAGAATCATGACCCATACTGGCTTATTATATCTCATTGCCACTAATCTATCAACAACCAAAGGAAAAACAAATTATTCTGTGATGAAACAGGTTAAGCTTGGGTTCGTTTTCTGGTTTATTCTAAGGTTTTATTTTGTCATCTGTAATGGATCTTTGTTAAGATAATGTGAACAGAAGGAGTATGACTCTTAAATTGAAAGCTCATTATATGCAAATAGCAATCACAAGTTACTACCAGCAAAAAAAGAAAAAAAATAAAAGCATAAAAAGAAGGAACGAAGGAAGACCAAAGGACTCTCTGGTGGTTAAATGCAGAGGAATGAGATCATTTTTAGGATTCTCTGGCACAGTGAGTCTCTAAGTATGAGAATTATAGTTTCCAAGACAAGCAAGAATACCCTTGCTGAAAAACTGCAAGTACCTCAAAGGGGAAAAGAAGATAGGATGTTCTTAGAATGATGAAGACTGCAAATCTTGGGAGTAGTGACTATATCTGCAGAGTTGGTGTACATCCTGGGCTGGAAGAAGAAAAGCATAATGAAAATAAATAAATAAATAAATAAATAAATAAATAAATAAATAAATAAATGCATGCTACAAGCAAGAGTCTTAAGGCTAAATTGAGTTAGGAGGAGACATATAGGTCATCTTTACCAGCCTGAAAATGAATCGGAATTAGCAAAATCATTAGCAATACTATTTTACTGTATATTGGTTCTAAGGAGCTTAAACAGGCTTTATCTTTCTAAATCTACATTTTCTACTTCTGTACTTTATTATAGCTTTAAATTCATAGTTTTAGGCAGGAAATGAAGGTGATCCATTACCTGCCAGGTTGATTTAGGAACATGTGAGCTATGCGATTAAATGCATGGAGTGTGGAGTAAGCCTGACTGGTTTCAAATACCAGTTCCACCCCTTATTGCCGTGTTTTGTGAGAGAAGACATGGGATAAAAGCTGGTAAAGAAGAGAGATTTTCCACACAGAAGGAACAACTTGTCTCTAGAAAAATGAAAACACTCTCAATATGATGTCAAATATAATGTCAGGGATTCTGCCTCCCCGCACATGTGATGAGCCCCATCTCCCAGCACAGCAGTATCTGGTTCCCTAGTCCCAGACACTTATCATGTCCCACTGTCTGCAGATTACCTTGTTCTCCAGGGATCCCATATTCTCTTTATCCCATATCAGAAATCAAGGAATAACTGTATTTAATGGTACCATGGGGTAATGTTTACTACACTCTTACCCTTGTTCCACATCCAACCACACATATAGTCCCCAAGCCTTTTAATACTCAGCATGTCTTCTAGAAAGACACCATCAGGAAACAGATAATGCAGTATCCTAGATTCACAGTGACCTCCAATGAACCATTTTCCTTTTCACCTACCTCACAAAGTCCGTGACAGTGTTACAATGATGAGAAGCAGTGTGTCTTTCCTATGATATCATCTAACTTGGCACTAATGTCCGACAATTTTGGTTCTAAATAATGATAAACACCGTGACTGAAAACAACAAATTTTCTCAAAGATGCCTAAAATTATAAAGGCACTGAGGAGAAAAAAAATCTCCATGTTGGAAAAGTTAAAACTCAGGGTTCATATTAATGCATTGTTATGCTGTGCAGACTCTGGAACATACTTAAAATTTGGCTCCACAAAATTAATTTCACCACAAATTATGAGTGAATCATTTCCTCAGTCACAATTTGTTTAAATGGAAGAGATGTTTGAAGAAATCCGTTCACTTAGTCATTTTCCTCTTAAATCTTAATTGAATCCTTTTAGAAAATGAGGCCCTATAGCTTTCATAATTGGGAAGGAATACTCATTAGAATGACTAGCCCTCTAACACTTGATGCTGTTACCTCACAGGCAGCAAACAATCTTTTCCTTCTTCTATATAAGTTCCTACTTCTCACAAGCTCTGCAAGGGGCTACGTATTTCATTGCATTTCACTGCACATCTGGCAAGCTGGATATTGAAATGGCACAGATTTTGACAGTACTCTTAACGAATGCATCGGTATTTCTGTACTGGTTGCTGAGGGTTTAATCTACACTACCATGCTGTCTAAAACTAGTAATAAAACAGAGGGCTAATATGTCAAGATAAGATCCAAAGAATATATAATAGTGATATGTGCTGCTCCACTCCCACAGCATAATGAAATATGCTGGGAAGAAAGTAGCCTTCTGAAAAAGAAGCTGTGAGTTTTCTGACAACCGTTATGGAAGTAGAATGAGGAAGATAAGCTCCACCTTCCTTGTTCCTTTTCAGTTTTCAGCTCAGGTTAAGACACATCAAGCCATTATTGAGCTGTCAGAGTGAGAGGAAAGATGCTTAGAGTAGGTAAGAGTTAGGCTTTTTGCCCAGTTCATGATGATTCCTTCCTCCCTTTCTCACCCAGAGATGGGCACAACTGAACACTCATTCATCCCAACATGCCTCTAAATCAATAGGATCAATTTGACTAGAAATTCGGAGAACATACTGGGAGGTTCTAATCTATCTGTGCTAGTCTCTTGGGCAATGGTATAAACAATATAACTTGCCACATTTACCTGTCACATCAACTTAAAAAGCAAATGTAATTGTTATAAATTTTAAAAATTTCTATCACTTTGGATATGCAAAATTTTTCTTTAATTGAAACATTTCTTATTTGGAGCCAACAGTATTTCTAGTGCATAGTATTTATTCTGGCCACTTCTAGAAAAACTCAAATTGAATAATACTTCAGATCATTCAGATGTGAAATGTGACTGATCAAAATATTTCCTCTGGGGGCTTTTGCTTCCTCCCCTTGCTCCCCATTTAATATTACTATAAATTTTGCAGCTGCTATGGAAGAGGCCTACCAGTTAAAATATAAATATAAAATATTTATATATAATACAGGATATATATAATAAATAAATATACAATACAAAATAAATACATAATATAAAATTTATACATAATATAAAACATAAATTTGAATCCATATAAATTGTATAAAAATTCATAAACTATATGCCTCATGTAAGACTTAGGTTACATTTATATGAAGATATGTTATTAACTTGAAATTCAAATTTAACTGGAAATTTATATTTTTGTTTGCTGAATTTGACAACTCTGCCTTCTTCACTGTGAATACCACTGTCCTGTACTGACCACCTTTCTCCATCCCCAGCTCCTCCCACGATAGGCTTTCTTTCCTCCAGCTCATGTCTGACCATCTTGACCATCTGACGGGGCTTCCACCAATCAGAACCAAAAGTGCTGCCCCTTGCTTCCTACCGCTATCTCTGGGTTCTTTCCTATCATCTTGATCATTGTCAGTCACTTTTTGATGACCTCCCAGTCCAGTTGCTCTGACCCTGCCGGAAAACTGAGGGCTGTCTCACACCTACAGACACCCTCCGTTGCTTTGTTTTCCCATAGTGACAAAGAAGGGCAAGGGGGAGGCTGCCCACCTCTGTGAACTTCACTTAGAATTCAAGCCAGAAGAGGAAACAATCCACGTCACTTTACACTTACAAGAAGGTTCTGTTCTTTCTCGATGCCCCTGGATCTGCACATTCATATTAACACCTGTTTTCTTTTCAGATACTATGCTCCACTCTCTAATGTTGAGGACTATTTATTTGATTGCCAGAGAGAATGCAAACAAAAAACATGGCTTCTAGATAATGAGCTATCATTTCAAGAATAACTGTGGAGTATAAAAGATAAAGTTTTGTCACCAACTTGATCTTGGTTTCACTCAGATCATTATCTGACTACAATAAAACACACCAGAATTTCACGGTACATTTCTGCACTTAGAAGATTAAAATCATTTTTATGAATTGCTCTTTGCTCCAAGAGTATAACACCGTTATTACAGATTAATTAGAAAATAATTTAAATGAGAACACTCCCAAACAAAGAGCTGAGCCAAAACTACTCTCAAGTGTAAATTAACATTCTTATAGAACACAAACACAAAGAGAGCAGGAAAAAAAATGAGTAACTAAGTAAATTTAATAAGTATGTGAATTGAAAAATAGATGCAAGAAGCGATTCCTCATGGAAAGAAGGTAAGATAAGAAAACCAAATCACAAAGAAACTTTTAAAGTACTTTAAGAAATAAGATTTCAGAGACAGATTTAAGAAAAAAGTGCATCCCTATAATCTCAGCATTCTGGAGGCTGAGGCAGGAGGATCACTGTGAGTTTGAGGCCAGCCTAGGCTACATGGTGAATTCAAGACCAGTCTAAACTATCTAGTGAGACCTTGTCTCAGAAAATAAAAAATTAAAAAATTAAAAATGAGTTATTATGCTAACATGCTTGAAAAATCTTAATAAAATGCATTAAATATTTGAAAAAATGTGTTACTGAAATTGGTTTAAGTAGAGAAGGAAATTCCTAATAGTTCAATAAAAATATTAAATGGACACACAAAGAATTATCTCTTCAAAACTTTTTGAGAGTTTTATGATTAATTTTCCTGAGAATTTCTAAAAGCTAATTGATCTGTATATTGTAGTAAATATTGTACAATAAAAAAAACTTTATAAAATTGGTACTCAAAGCATAACCCAATCATGATACAACACACACACACACACAAAGAGTAGATTAATCATGTGTAGATAAAAGCAAAATTCTAAATGTGTATATTCATTAATGCAGTAAAACAATTTATTGCAACAAAATGAGGTTAATTGGTAATGAGAAAAATCTATTAACACATATTTAACTGTTCAAGAAGCAAAATGATAGAATCACTTTATTAGATAATCAAAAGGAATCTGGTAAAATTCAATACTCATTCCTAGATAATTTCTCAAGAGGATTTATAAAGAATGTGTACCTTAAGGCAATTCAATAAAAACACAAAAAAGACAAAACTGCCTTCTATTTACTATTATTGATGAACAAATTTTTGGCAATTCTATAATACATTATAATTGTAACTGATATGAACTTTGGACATTAGAAAAAAACAAAATTGCAAGCCATACTGATATGACTATAATATTCATAGAACATGCAAAAAAATACTTAAAAATCTCTAAGAACTAATAAGATATCTGAACAAGTAGTTAAATACACTTTTAAATTTTCTTCTATACCAGCATTATTAGTTAGAAGGTTACAAAAAGACAAGATACTATACAAAACGGCATATATATAAGTAACACAATTTAACAAATATAAAATATAAAAAAGTATAAATAACCTTAGTAAAACAGATTCAGGTCCAAATGAGAAAAAAAACACTGAAATTTTGCAGAACTGAAATACAGTTTACATGATATAATGTCCATGATTATCATTTTTCTTTTTTACAGGGAAGAGAGAGAGAGGCAGATGTGACAGGATTAGCCATAATTGATCCTTATTGAATATGATGAGTTTATGGGGAGTGTATCTCTGTTTTGTTTCTGTTAGAAGTTCTCCATAAGGTGAAGTTTAAAAGAAATTTTGTATGAAACAGGCGAGCTGAATATATAGATATGCTACATACCTAGGTTGGAAAGCTGAAATGTATACATGATAAATCTTCTCAAACCCACTCATAGTTAATAAACCCTACGCAAAGATTCCAATGGAATGTGTTTAAGCTTCAAGAAGTTTCCAAAGAGCATTTCGAAATATAAACAGATGAGAATAAATCATTTTGTAAAAAGTGAGTGAAGTCTTGCCACACTAGATGAAATATATTCCAAAGCTGTCATATGGAAATTACAGCAACATGGACTTAGCAAAACAGCCAACAGAGGCTTGCTCTTATGAACGGGCCACTCTAGAAATGGAATGCCAAGTTAGAGCTTTGCTTAGCCCTATCTTCTTGTAACCCTAAATTAACACTCCTCTACCTTCTCTCTTCAAGCTTAGGCATTGCTGGAATTCCTTCTTAATATTTACCAAAAATTACCAAAAAACTTTTCACCGTACACTATTTCACATTTCCTCTAATTGACATGAAAGCGTTGTGTCTCATCAGATGCATTGGGTCTCATCGTGTCTGACGCATCTAATAGGAAAACTTGCATGTATGAAAGTCTGGTTTCACTTGAAAACATATCTATAGGTGAATAGTTAATGTGTGTCAGAGAAAGATGACAAAATACCACAACAGATGCCCAAATGAGTGAATATAATCTTCCATGAAGAAAAATTATTTCACTTCAAATCTCAAATTACCTTTAAAAGTAAAGTTCAGTAACCATAAATATGTAGTCAGTAATCATCTCATCAAGGAGTATAAAGTGCATCTTGAGAGAATAAAGTGGCCAGAAAAGACAACAGAAACAGTATCAGAAAATCTAGATATTAAAGTGAATGAGGGCAAATTATAAATTTATGTTTTGTGTTCAGAGAATTAAAATGTTAACAAGAACTTAGAGATATCATACATGTGAAGAAGAGTCAATCAGAAATTATAAAGCTGAAAAGGCAATAACAAAATAAGAGCACAAGGGATATTTTTAATAGCACATTAGAATGACAAAATTAACTGGTAAATTTCAAGACATTTCAGAAGAAACTGTCCACATTTAAGCATAGAAAAACAAAATTAGGGAACATATTAAATCAAAAGTAAGAGGAAAAATAAGACTAATATACATTTAAATGGAGTACCAGAAAAAAAGAGAAAAAGAACCAAAGGCAATAATTAAACAGATGACTTTCAAAACTTATGAAACAGCAATCGACAAATAGAAGCCCAAAGAAAGCAAAGGAAGACATGCTAAACAAAATCTAGATTTAGAACACCACAGTTAAGTAGCAAACCATTAGAGAAAGCATGTAAGAGTTAAAAAATACCAAAGAAAAAAGTCATTTTATGGTCAAAGAAATGGCAGGCAAATAGCAAAAATTTTAACACAACATCAATGGCTTACAACAATAAAGTATCTATGGGGAATATTTCATTAAATTATTGAAATAAGATTATTGACAGAATTCCATCTCCAATAAAAATGAAATAAAGACATTTTCAAAAAAGTGAAATCTAACAATACAAACCCAGGTATTCCAATGAGAAATTCTTAGATATTGTCTTCAAGAAGAAAAGTTATCACAGATAGAACCTTGGAGAGACAGCCAGCAATAAAGACAAGCACATAAAAATGTTTCCAGCAGAATTTGTAAAACACAAAAGTTGGAATAACCCAAATGGCTGAAAACAAAATAATGGGTAACAAATTATGGTTATTGTCAAGTAGTATAAAAGATTGAACTATCAGATCACATTACAATATGGATGAATCTTAAAAACAAAATAAATTTGGGCAACAGTAACCCAAACACAAGATGATACATGCTGTATATTCTATTATCATAAATTTCAAAAAAAAAAAGTAAATCACATTATTTGGGAATTTAGTTACAGAACAAAATTAAAAGAAACTCAAAAAGATCGTTATTTTAAAAAATGCACATAGAAGATTTCTGGAATTTGGTTAAGTCCTTTGCTTTAAATCTCTGTAGGAATGACCTGATTACTCACTTTACAAAAAATTAGGTTTTTCATTTGAATTTTATGCAGACAGTTGTCCCTAACTATCCATGGGAGATTAGTTTCAAGACGCCTCTTCTACTTTATATAATTTTATATTATAAAACTTCCACCTATATTTTTTTAAAAATAGGATTTTAAAACATCACTTGGCAAATAGAACCTTCTTTATATCTCAATTACTGGTAAAGGGATATATTTAAAAACATTTCTTATTTTCTATCCCCTCTTGGTCATTTCTAAGGAAATTTAAAGTCTTTTATGATGATTGGCAGAGAAACAAAGATTGGAGTACCATACTGAAGATGGACGGTTCTCAAGCTGAGTGAATTCCTTACTTGGAAGGGTATTAGAGAGATTCCCATACCGTCAGCATTCTCCATAAATAGACAAGCAGAAAGTATGAAATCCAATAGTGAGCAAAACCCTAACTCATCTCTGCCAATAAATGTAGCTTAATCAGTAGGACCAGGTGGCAAGCACCCAAGAGTGTTGAAGGAATTCAAGTATGAAATTGGGAAGCTGTAGGCCAAAATCTGGATCCAACATTACACACAGCCACTGCCAGCAAAGGGGCAGATGGTGAATGTCATTCTGTTCTGTAGAAGAGCTCAAGAGAGCACCCAGGGAACCTTAGAAGAGTATCACTTTCACCCGTCCAGTCTCCAATAAAGAACAGCATCATTGGACACTAAAACAAAAATAACTTTCAAGAGGAAAGACAATATGGTTTCTGAAAAAAGGAAAGCATGAGTCACTGATTTATTAATGGTTTCTGAGGCATGTAATATGAAAGCCAAATGCTGGCATAGTGTTAAGACCTTTAATGTTAGATGCCAACATGAATGGGATCTGAGCAGGGAACAGATGTATGAAACCCTATGGATAAGACAAATAGTACTGTCTGCATCTTATCAAAAAGAATTCCTTTGTAATAGCAAGAAGGAACACCCTGAAACTTGAAAGATGAGGTTGCACTGTAAAAGCCTTATTACTTCTTATTTTGACTAGCAAACTTCTAATGCGTTACTACTTGGTGGTTTTGGAAAGAGATATAAATTCAGTCACTTCAGGAAGCATTTCACCAGGCAGTGAATCCCAGGGAGTGTACTGTAGTGATGGAACTGTAGTGATGACTAAAGCCCCATCTGTCCTCACAGAGCTCAGTCTACTGATGGTCATTGTAAAAACCATGGGATAGGTGCCGACAGTGGCTGGTTCCAGGCTTGCATTGACACCCAGGCATATTTATGACTAATGGTAACCAATGATTTAAACCAGGTAGAAAAATCATGATTCATGATAACTCATCCATTGGTGTTTTAATCAGCAATGCAACAAATACGCAAGGATAGCTGGAGCATAAGTCTAAAACTAAGTGCAAAGCCCTTTGTTAAAATTAATGCTAATGGCAATACCAACAAGTGAGTACTAGTACTCAATTTTACTGGCTTTTTTTTTTCGTGGATTGAAACATAGTATGTTTTGAACACAAGATTATATAATATCTCATTAGAGAAGAAAAGCAGAAATGAGAGAAGTGTTTCTTACTACTACTAATATAATGCTTAATGTAATATACTCATATCCATATACATATGTACAAATTACCAAAAACCTCATGAAAAGAAAATGACCATTTATTATTATTTTTAAAGCACAGAAATTATAAAAGAATGGGCTAGCTGTCAACCATGGATTTGATGAATTCTGCCAGCGTGACACAATTTTCAACACTGCTGAAAGGTCTAGGAAGAATTTTCTTAGTTCAAGCAAAAACATCCAGATATGCAGACTGATTTTGGCAGCACCAAGCACAGGAGATTGATATCTCACCCATAATTGATATGCTTCTCTTTTCTAATCAGTTTGAAACCCTTACCTTTCCCTTCTTCTGCTACATTAGCTAGGAGGTTGTCATTCAGAGAAATTTATAATGCGTATGTACAGAGGCAAAGTGAGTATTCTCTGGCATGAGAAAATTTTCTCTGACAATTAGATTATTCAGTAGTTTCAAACTATCTAAAGGCAGTTCCATAGGAACTCTAGGAAGAAAAACACAAGCAGAAGGAAAAATCCTCACAAAAGAGACATACTTTGCTCTAATTTCTGTGAGAAACAATCCATTTTATCTGCTTTTCTTGCACAGGTTTTATGAATGTTATATAGCAGTGGTCATTTGCAATATCAAATATTTAGAATAGAAATAAAAAAGGTGCTTGGAAGTAACTAGTTCTCAGATGTAATATTCCAGCAAAAAGTTTTCATCTCCTAGGGGCCACTGGAAAATGAAATCAGTGTCCTTTTTTATTTCTTTTTTCTTCTTGGCATTGCATTATGTGACCCATATCACATCCTCAAGTGTGTATTGAATGAATTTTCTACTAGTCCTCTTCCTCCTACTCCTTCTACTAAAGAAAAACTTGATCTATGTTCTAGCTTGCTCTGGAATGAATATGAATGGGAAAGAATTGCAAGTTTATTTCTAAAGTCTCATACTTGAAACCTAATTGTGGAGAATTGAGCTAGAGAAGACACCTGAGGAAGTAAAAAACATCAACAGATAAAACTAGAAGGTATCTGGGCATGGTAGTGCATGCCTGTGATCCCAGCATTTGGGAGCTTGAGGCAGAAGTATTGCCATGACTTTGAGGCCAGCCTGGGTTACATAGTGAACTCAAGTCCAGCCTGAACTACACAGCAAGACTCTATCTCAAACAAACAAACAAACAAAAAAATCAGAAAGAAGACATTTATATCTGTTTCTGTAAGTGAACACATATTTTGTCTATCATATTAACATAAGTAAATTTCCCTTTGATGCCAAAGGTTGTAGCACACACACATATACTCTTACTCTAGTTGCTAAAACTGAAATGTGTTGCACATTGTATAGACTAAGTATGATGCATATATACTCCTTTAAATGCCTCTACACCTAGGGAAATATATAAAAGTCATCTTGAGATATTTATATTTAATATTTCTTTTTCTTAAACTTTATCTGAATTTTCTGATTCATTTATGATGAACATGCATTACTTCTGAAATAAAACATGTAAAAATGGGAACACTTTTTAAAAAAATCCATAGTGTCAACATAATATTTCTCAAGAAAAAGATAAAAGAAAATATGTCACTTGAATTGCCTATGGCTGCTAGGTTCAACAAAAAGGCTTTGTGAGTTAAAATCAGATGATGGTGTTAAGTAGAAATGCAGAGAAGTAATCTATACACAGAAAATCTGATTATCATGTTTGATGTTCTCATTCACCTGTTAGGTTTTTTATAACTGAAAAGTCCTTCTAATAAATGCTAAAAATCAAACAGCAGACACTGAGATTTGCCATATCTATGTAACTGATTCTTAGAATATACTGCCTTTTATTTTAGATCAAAACATCAAAACTCTCTTTGATCCAAAAGAGCCATGCAGACCCAGCATTTATATCTGAAGTCAACCTATGTAATATCCCTTGACTTTCTTTTCATCCCTATGATGCAGTGAGGGTTATGACAGTACAACTTCAAGAGCAACAGCCATGCTTTTTTTCTGAAGCAGGCCTCTTTACCAACACAGGAAATTAAAAATGCAAACACCACCAGCTTGTCAATCAGAACAGCACCATGAATGTCAGCTATGGCGGCATGAATTAGGGAGTTCATTTTTCCTTCAACAGTAGTATATTCACTGGGTAATTGGCTTTCTTTGGATTACAGTTATCCCCTTACATCAGCTGAGGAAGCAGGTCCAAAATGAAATCATTATTTATCAATTACTGCCAGAGGTACTCACAAGCTCTATATAAGGGCATTAACAACAGAACTCACCAGCAATAATATTAATCACTGTATCTTACAGTGCTCAAAAGCAATAACTGGGGAAAACTGAAAATGCCTAGTTATTGCTGACATGAAGATAGATATTTCTGAGAATTTTTAGTGTAGTCAATCATCTAATTTTTCAAAAAATTTGGTTTAGTTTTGTTTTCCTTTCATCCTGTTTCAGTGAATACTTTCTAGGCACCAGGTAGACAGGTGAAAATGATGACCTAATCCCTCTCCTCTTGCAGCTTACAATCTAGTGGGACAGCAAAACCTTATAAGAGAAATCATACTTATAAATAGTAACAAATACCATCATGGGGGAGCGGAGTTTGAGACAGAATAATGGAGAGATGTTAGCTTGCCTTGGTAAGTCAAGGAGCTCTTCTTTAAGGATGTGGCACTCAGACTGTGACCTGAAGAATGAAATCATTCATATTCCTAATAACATTTGATGACGTTCAAAACATGACCCCTAAATATGGCATCTTGGAAGTGACTCTCTGACCTTTCCTGCCTTTACCCTCCAAATCAGATGTTAAAATAATTCTTTGGCTTTCCTCCCCCTGAAAGTAGATCCTAAGACCTTCATTCCACAGGAGTCCTGCTCTATATCCAGGGACCAAGAAGAATCTGAACAAGGCTTGCTCAGTTCCCCAAGTTTGTTATCATTAGATCACACTCTTTTGTCCTGCAATTATACTTCTATATAACCAACCATAAAATACTCAGTTTTTACTGTGTCTATGATCCTCATTTCTAAAGGCTCCCAGGTCAAATAAAACTTTGGTTGAATACATTTGTTATGCTTTTCTCTTGTTCATCTGTCTTGTGAGATGGGATGTCAGTCATGAACATTGTGATCACTGAAGAAAAGTCATTTCCTCTCCTATGTTCATCTTTCAATTTCATTGGCATCACTCTTCCCTGGTCTTTCTATAACTGCCCTGGCCATGCTGACTCAGCCTTCACAAGGCCTTCTTCTACCGAAATCTGAAGTTCTTTAAGCTTAGATTTTAGGATCTCTTCTTTTCTCGTTCCATAGTTCTTTCCAAAGTATCCAATCCACTCCTACCACCGTGGTTATCATCTGTATGTCAACAATTCCTTAATAGTCTTTTCTAATCCAGACCTCTTTTGCTAGACTCACTGTGTATTAACTGCCTATGTGACATCCTCACACAGCACCTCATAGGAACCTAAAATTTAACAGGTCTAACAGTGAAATAAAAATATTTATAACTCAAATCTTCTTCATCTTTCTAAATATCATTCAGTTGCTGTATCAGTAATCATGGAGTCAACAAGACACCCGCTTCTCTGACATATAAGTGGTAGTTTATCCTTGCCTACTCAACAGCTAAGAATTACATCAGATTTCACAATATGTTTTTCAACTCTCTTGTAATTCACTGTTGCTTAGATAATACTTCAGGTCTTTTTATTTTTTGTTTTGTGGGTTTTTCTTTTTTTGGTCTTATATCCATCTCCCCCCATTTATTATCTTAAATGAAAATCTCTTCAAACCTGAAACCAGATTTCTCAGGTTTTAAAGTTCTCCCATTTTCTGAAGATCAAGTTTAAAAACACTAGAATAGTTTCTAAGATTCTGCATGATCCAGACACTGCTTAATCCTTTGGTCTCACTTCACATCAATCTTCGCATGATCCTCTGTGTTTCAGCCACAATAAACTTTCAGTTTCTAAAATTGAAAAAACACTCCTCTCTTGGTGAATTTGCACATTCTGGTCTTTCCACCTGGAACATCTCATGTCCTTCCAAGATTGGTGCAACATTTCAAAAATCATTATCCAAGTCCCAGACTTTCCCTTTTTTTCTCTGCCTTTCTGAGCATGTTCATGTGTTAATTTGGGGTCACTGCCTTGTGGTCACAGGTGGCTCAGAGATCCATACTTCACGTTCTGATACAACTGCATGGAAGTCAGAAAGAGGAGAAAGAATGCTCAACTACTGTGAGTATCACTTCAGTCATAGAGGAAAATCATCCTTAAAAGCCTTTCATCACCGGATCTGTGCCTCATGGTGATTGAAAGGGAGATTTTTCAGCAAGTACTGGGAGGTGGGCAGGAAGAAAAGAAGGATAGAGTGCCTGTTGGATTTACAATCAATAAAATCTGACACTTTTCAGTGTGCTTATCAAAACAGCAATTAAAAAATTAAAAATATACATTTGGTCATTGTCTTCTATGTGAGATTATAAACTCTTTGACTATGGAAAATAAATGCATCTCATTCACTACTGTAAGCCTGGAATCAGCACAATGGCAGGTCTATGTAAATCAGTGTTGGTTGAAGAAATTAAATGAATGAATATGAAAGAGAGCAATAGAAGCAGAAAACAGATAAAAAAAGACGGAAAACTGCTAACACAAAGCTTCTTACGCTGATTTCCGTACTTCACAGTTCATTGATCAGTTTTCCATTTAACTTGAGAAAGATATTTTCAATAAAAAATTAGACAAATTTTTGAAAGTGCTCAATTCCTTGAAAAGTGAATACAATTCTAACATCTTAATTCCTGCCATGTGGTTGGACAAAGATGTTAATGTTATCACTGAGATCCAGGAATGAATTCTTTTAAAAATTAAAATCTAACACTTGTTAAGGAGTTACATAATCTAGAATAATTTAAATTGTCTTAAGTACATGAATGTAAATCAATTCTTACCTAAATCACTCAAATATTCATGAAGAAAAAGTACATAAAAACTAGCAAGTTACTTAAAGTCTAGTTATAACATTTCTGTTCCCAATCTTCCACTCCTGAGGGCAAACCAACAGATAAGTTGGTATTCAGTTTGGCTCAATAGAGAAAGAGCAGATATAAAATGCTTAGTACATAACATATGCTTGGTGCACTTTTGTTCTTATGTCTAGCCCAGAAGGAAACCTGGGTTTACACCTATTGCTCATGTCCTAAGTATGTAACTATGGGTAACTTTGCTATGTTCTGTGGCTTAAAAGTGGCATGGCAATCTAGAGTACTTTTCTATTATAGACACCCACAATTTTAAAACTTACATTTAAAAAGTCAAATGGCATTGAAACAGTCAACTATAACTAACCTAACATCAGTAAGTGTAGATTCATATTCCCAAGAGTGTCTACTTCTATGAATACAGAAATTCTTCCTAGTTTCTGATGGACATTGTTAGGTTATATCAAAACACACAGGGAATTAACAAAAAATATTGCAACACTTTCTTTACAAAAAGCATTTTTAATATCCATGTATGAAAGAGTAGATTTCAAGTTTCAAATATGGTTTTCATTTAAAATAATTCTTTAAAAAAAAAACAGAAAATGTCTTCAACATTGCAAAGGGAGTCCCCTAAGGAAAAAAATATATACAAGCAGATGGCTGAGAAAGCTCACCCACATGCTGAACACTGATCTTGAGGAGGCATTTCTAAGAATGAAGTAGCACTTTCCAGCCTGGGCTACTTCCCACAAGAATCCTTATTTAACTGATGGAAAACACAGAGTTATGCCTTTGGCCAAGAAGAAGCTCAATTATTCTTGTCCCACTGGCTTCATGATAATCCAGACTGGTTTCCAACTCTTCCCAGGGTTCCAAAAGAAATTAAGCATCAACCATTCGAGACAACCAATCTTCTTCCATGATCATTCCTGATCTAATATCTTCCCATATAAATGGGTTGTTAGGCCCTCTCTAAGTATGTTAAGCATTCAATTTAACATATGACACACATCTATTCCACTCTCTTAGTGAACAAAAGTTTCAAGATTACTTAAATCCCAGACTTAATCAACCAGAAAAAAAAACCTTGGCAATGTTTAAAACTGAGTTTTAAAATATATCCCAAACAAGGATAAGAAAGACAACTTTGTTGCAACCGATGAGATTGTATAAAACCTAAATCAGATCCACAAAATTACCTGAGCAGAACCACTAGAGCTTTTAATGAGCCTATTTGTCCTTTCCTTCAAGACCATCAACATTTACTGAAGACTTACCCAGAACACCAATAACTAAAAATGGAGCTCTCTACAAACGTGGTGCGTTAACTCCCCTGGTGCCCAAGACCACAACAAGAGGAAGACTCACAGATTTGTCTTTCACAAGTAGAGCACAGCACTGGATTCCAGCCATCAGCATCTTGTGTGGGTTCCAGGCCACTGAGTCAGCCCTGTTATATTGAACAAGGAAAGGGACAGGTCAGGAGGGGACCCAAT
>RJWT010002305.1:0-41655 GCA_004365215.1 Cuniculus paca | reverse complement strand
TTATTTTTAAGAGATCTTTCCTTTCGCAATCACTAGCTGCCATCCTGTCTTCAAGGTCTGAAAATCTATCTTCAGTTCCTTTCAAGTGGTTTTGCCAGCTTTCAATGGAGTTTTTAATTTCCTGGATATCTCCTTGAGTCTGTTTCATGCATTCCAATTCTGCTTGCTATTGCTCTCTCTCTCTATATGTGTGTGTGTGTGTGTGTGTGTGTGTGTGTATATATATATATATATATGTCTACATATATATTTTGGTTTTTTTGTTTGTTTTTGGTACTAGGGATCAAACTTACAACCTTGTGCTTGCCCGGCAGGTGCTTATGCCACTGAGCTAAATCCCCAGCCCCAAATTCATCTTTATATTGTTCATTCAAGGTTCCCCTCATTCTATGCTTTTTTTTTAAATCTATGTCTTCTTTAGATACATTCAGCAACCCTTTTATTATATTTGTCATTTCTTCTTTTACCTGAGATATTGTTTCTGATCTGATTTCTTTTACAGCCTCATGAAGTGGTTTATTTACTTCAGTTGCCCTCATCCCAGAAATTTCAGGTGTGCAACTTCCACTTTGTTCCATGTCCATGGACTTGTTCTATTTGGGCTGGAAGCCAGAGACTGCCTTTTGCTCCTCTGTCTTTATATTTCCTGGGTTCCTCCAGGCAAGTGGGTTGTGGGGTCCAAGGCATTTCTCACTTTAGCTACTCGTCCACAGTGTAGGGGGCTGGGTCAGGTATCTGGGTTTCTCCTAACCCAGGTTCCCCAGGAAGTGGTGGGATGTAGGGTGGGCTTCTCCAAACACTCAAGGCTTCTCCAAGGTGTGGCTGGCTGGTTCTCCTGGCTTGCACTGGCTATCTGTGGGAGAGTCCCAGTGGCAGCCTGAGTACACATGGGGGCTGGGCTGACTGCTTCTTCCCGCCCATGCTGGTTACCCACAGGAGAGTCCCTATGTGGCCTGTACGCATACAGGGGCTGGGCTGGCTGCTTTTCCATTATTAGGTTTTAAAAATGCTTACAAAATAGTATGACCCAATTATTTTTAAATATATATGTAAATATACTAAATATAAATTATATATACACATTTGTATTTATGACTGAAAATAATTAGAAAAGTATATATCAAATGTTAATATTGGCTGTCTATGAATAGAATTTCAAATGATCTTGAATTTTCCCTATATTCCTCTCAAGAATATGATTTTTTTGTCAAAATCGCATACAAATTTTATAATTTTTAAAAGCTGGTTTTATTTTCTTTTAACAGCTGATTTTAAACATTAGCAAATTTTCTTTCACATTATATTAAAGCAAATGTCATTTTACAACTGAGTATATTAGACTTTTTATAATATTAAATTTTATGTATAATATTAATGAATCAGTATAATACAAAAACTTTAATCAGTGTATCATATTATTTTTATTAAAAACTGTGATATTTAACAGTATTTTTCATTCAAAATGGCTCATTTTCATGTTTAAAAAGATGACGCCAGGTGTGGTGGTGCATGCCTGTAATCTTAGCACTGTAGAGACTGAGGCAGGAGAATCACTGCGAGTTCAAGGCTAGCAAGATCCCATCTCAAACAAACAAACAAACAAACAAGATGATCAGCTCTCAGAAAATTCACTACATAAGATGGCATAACACAAAGAAGAAAACATCAAAATAATATAATGTTTCAAATGAAATTGCCTAACATCTCTTTAGTTTCTAAGTACCCCCAAAATGTAGAAATCTCTTGCAGAGCAATTAGAAGGCTGTTTCTGTTTCACTAAGGAGTGCAATACAGAACACATGTAAAACTTTACTAAGAATAATTTTGATATTTTTATTCCAACAGTTTAGATGCTAATGTCATTTATTTTATCACTCTATACATTAAAAAATTATAATAGAATGCTTTTTGAGATGCTCTTTATTTTTATCTATATAAATATAAAAACAGCTCAAATAAATTTATATGCCTGAAAAATAAGCATAAATGTAAAATATCATGGTATCCCAAAAGTTGTAAGAATAACACATACTAAAAACCATTCCAATTTAAAGACTATGTAATGACACTGTTGTTAGGAGTGATTAAAGGACTACAGTACTATATTTACAGAGAAGATTTCATTGTTTAAAATCTTCACAAATAAGTAGTTTCACAAGAAATATTCTCTAATGAAGTGTGTATAAACATATACTTACAAAATGTACATTTCCAAAGGTATAGAAATTATGCACTAAGCTTTAAACACTCTGATTAGATGGTTTGGAAGACTTTCTTTTTAAATGATGTGGATCTAGAAGTAAAAAATTAATGCCAAGTTTCTTTAGAGCATGCACAACTTAGACAAAAGCAGCTTCCTGAGCCTCCCTGCCAAATGTCTTTAATCAAGTATTTATTCACCTGTATATACTGAAGGCTTCCTCCATGCTAAAGATAATTCTGAGCTCTCAGAATGCGGTAGTGATCAAGACCAAGTTCTGACCTGAGAAAGCTTTTGCCTCACGAGAAAGGTAACAACTACTGAGTATTTACAAAGTATCTGGCACACTGTAAGCACTTCCAGTGAATTGGCACATTTAATCATAACACTAATGCTACAAATTCGGAACATTTACTATTTTCATTTTAAAGATGAAAAGGCCAAAACACAGAGAATTTAAGTAACTTGCCCAGTTAACCCTCTTTTGGGTTTCTTACTCCTCCATTATTTCCACCCAAATGAAACTGTATCCTATAGACACACTCCATTTTTATTCAGCGAACAACAACAACAAAAAACCAATAAGCCACCATTTAGAGAATGCAAAACAGCATGATTAAAAGCATCCAATTTTATGGATATGTGACCTGCAGCATCTTAGTTGATCTTCATAAACTTCAGTTTCTTCCTTTGTAAAATTAAATAAAAGCAGAGCACTGACCATTAAGTTACTGAAAGGAATAAATAAGACTGTAATGTAAGGTGCTTGAGCACAGTAGCTGACACAGACTAAGCACTCAACAAACATTGCCTACTGTGTTTAAGGACAATGTTTTTTATCATTGAATGAAAATAGAGACACATTTATTGGTTGCCTGTCAATGTTTGCCAGCTATTATCAGCAGTAGAGATCATAATTATTGAAAAAACACATTTGAGAATATAAGATAATGAAAAAGAAGTAGTATCTTTATAAATAAGAGGCAGAATATTTTAATTGCGAATCCTCTGCTTTCACATAGTACTAGCCTTTTCCATTCAAGTTAACTGGCTTACTCTGGGTGTTTTCATTTTTCTTGATATTGCAGTGAAAGCCTGTTATACTATTACTTGGGAGCCTGAGAAATTGTTAACACCACACTTTTTGTGACTGAGGAAACTGGCACAAAAAGCTAACAGATCTCAGAGACTAGATGAACTGAATTTTCTTCTGTAGAAGAGCGTAAGTCGTGTGCTCTACAGATTCAGAAAATAAGTAATCTATGAGTCTTTGCTTTTCAATAGTGTTTACCAATCTCTCTCTCACCCAGAATTATACCTATAATAAGCTTGCCCCATTGAAAAAGACAGAAAACATAAGCACCTGCACTATTGTTCTACATGACAGCTTGCAGGCTGACCAAATGGTTCATATGCTATTTCACCTTGCTTAGTGGTCCTCTCCTCATAGTTAAAGCTTGTACACTCTGAGTAGTCCACTTCATCAACAGGAAGTCAGAGTACAAAGTTAAATGAATACTGAATTTCTAAATCTGTACGTCAAAAAGCCATATGCACTTTCTCTTGTAGCATTACCCACAAAATCCAAGGCATGGAATCAACCTAGTTTTCCATCAACAACCGGATAAAGCAAATGTGGTGGGGGAGGTGGTGTAGTTCAGTGGTAGAGAACTTGCCTAGCACATGTGAGGCTGTGGCTTCAATACTCAGCACAGCAAAACGACAAAATAATAATTTTTAAAGGTGGTACATATGCACAACGGAGTATTACTAAGCAATAAACAAGAAAAACGCCTTGCCATTTATAGCAACATATATAAACCTGGAGGACACTGGGTTAAATGAAATAGATCAGGCACAAAAGGCTAAATATCACAGGTGTTCATTCATATTCACACATGGAAATTAAAGAAGCTGATCTAGAAAACATTACCAAAGGGTAGGAAAAGGATGAGGGCTAGAAAAAGATTGGCTGTCAGATACTGAAACACTGTTAAGTTCTATTCTATAGTACAGTAGAGTGATTATATTTAATAATTATATACTTTTAAATAGTTAAGAAAAGGATTTTGAATGTTCACAAAATAATGATAAATGTCTGAAGTGATAGATATTCTAGTTACCTTGATTTGATCATTATATATTGTATACATGTATCATTATTTTGTGTCAATTAAATTTTTTAAAAATACTGAATTCTTACATAAGTAGCCATGGTTAGCATAGGCATATTTTTATATGGCAAAAGATGAAAAGAAGACTTTCATACCACTAGGTTACCAAATGGAAAAAAATTTTTTTTTCTTTGAGACAGTGTCTCACTATGCAGCCCAGGCTGGCCTTGAACTCATGGCAATCCTCCTGCCTCAGTCTCCCAAGCGCTGGGATTACAGGTGTGCACCATCATGCCTGGCTCAGAAAATTTCTTAATGGTGATTTATCTACAATATAGCATAAACTATGACCTACACTATATACGAATGTATAATAAATATAAGTAGAAGAAAAGTTTCACTATAGATTTCTAATGTTTTACTCTTACAATTTAACACTGGTGTCTAAATTATTTAGTGTTAGATATACTAGGTTCAGCTTTGCATTCATCTACTCTTAAATTTAAATCTAGGCTCCAGGGCTCTGATAGTTACTTGCTGTTGATCTCAGGAGATTACTTGTTGTGGCTATTGTTTTTCAATTATAAAATGAAGATACTGCCATCTATTTGACAGGTCCATTATGAGAATTAAATGAGATGATACATTCAAAGAGCTAAGTATGGTGCCTGGAACATGGGAAGTGTAGACTGAAATGGTAGCATTATTGTTTCTAGTTTTCTAACTACAATGCACAATGATAAACTACAACATATATTATGGTATGTCATTGGAAAACTTACCCACACATATAGGAATGTGGTAATGCACACCAACTTTCTGGAAAAGATACTAGCTTAAACTATAGGTCATGTACATTTCTTTCTTGCTAGTCACAGAATCACAACCACAGATGTCATACTTTGTCCCCCAAAAGTGGCATTCCCAGGGATTAGTCTCCTTCTAAATTTCTAAAATCTAGTTTGGGAAAAGTTTTTATTTATGAGTTATGAAAACGATAAGTACTGTGAGATTTCAAATGAAGATAACCAAAGTAAAGGATTATTTTACTATCATTGGAAAAAATCAAAAATCATATTGTATTCCTGATTACACTGAACTTGAAAATACTGAAATCAAGTTTAAAATACACACTTTAATCTTAGCCTATATAATGGAACAGAACTGTAGCACATATAAGAAAGTACAAATATTTTAATTATATAATGATAGATGCGTTAGATAAATTGGACAATCTAATGAAAAAAGCAACAAATATTTTTTCTTTGTAGAGCATTAATTTGGGTACTAATAACAAGCTAGGGTATAGATACATAAAAAAGTTGACAATAAATTTGTCCAAAATTAAAATTCCACAGGCTAATAAACTGAGGAATGAAAAAGAGATATTTCAAAATGTAAAACACTAAATTTTAAGAGATACTTCCCTGAAATATGTTTGAAAATCTACAGTGCTACTAAATGAGGACAATCTCTTAAAATATCAGGCTTCCTAAAATTTACATAATGTTGATAATTTTTAATGGAGATGTTGGGCATTAAAAGGAGAATAAAGCACACATTGAATTCTGTGTTTCCAATCAAATTATTTTAACCTTAAGGAAAAAAATGCCCACAAAAATACAATTGTGAAAGAACAGAAGGATATCTATAACATTTGAAAATAAATGTTTCTGAAAATGTTTCTTTATTAAGTTTATTTTAAAGTTGCCTGAGGTTTTATGATTTGGTATTCTGAGTTTAATACATGAAATGGCCCAATTTGTACATATTATAATACTCAATGAAACTATATGTTAAAAGGGTAGAGTACTCTTTAATACGAAATACAGTTAGGTTCTAGTCGTACTGAAATTAAATCCCTACTTAAAAAATGTTAGATATATTTTGAAGTTAAAATTAAGTTTTCTCAGGTATGTCTCTTGATAAATTTATCTAAAGTCATTTATTTTAAAACAGAAAAAGCAACAGAGACTAGCTTGAAGAGATAACAGCCTAGCATCTTACTGTCCTCTGCTGATAACAAACTATGTTCTTTTACCACTGTACTTTGCCATAAAACACATATTTTTCCTTTGTAAAAACACTTTCCTGGAATATTTTAATAGGTTAGTTCTAGGCCTTAAACAAAAACATTTTTTGTGTGAAATATACTGCTACATGATAGAAGAAAAAATGTAGAAAAATTTATTTGCATTGCCTTTAAATTATTCACAATACTTTTCGGCTTTCATTCTCTCCAGTTAGTGCAATTTATTTTTCTATATGCCTCAGTAGCAAACAATGTTATTTAGACTCTAACCTGGCATGCTACAACCTCTGGCCCGCCCTTGAGCCCCTCCATTGCAAAGGTCTCCAGGTGCAGTTTGGGTAGCTGCAGGGCGAAGTCATTCCTACTTGCTGCACTCCGTGACAGCGAGATCTGATCTCTGACCTAAAGGGAAAAAAACAGCATCAATGGTAATTCCCCTTCAGACACATTAACTGGGATGAACTGGGTCCCCTTGAGCCCACTGAGTGGACTTGCATTGATCGCTGGACCTGAAATCCATGAATAAATTTAGGACTAATTGATTTTTCGTTGCAAATAAATCTCTAATTCAGAGTGCTGGGGGAGAATGTTAAGAAGAAAAAGCATCCTCCTGCTTGAAATGAAGAAGGGGAAGAAGAGTCACTGGAGCTCTTCTGATCAAGAGGTTTTGAAATTTTTTTCACAGTTCCAGCCTGAAAAGAAAGAGAAAAGAAGCGGGGGGAGGTTAACAAAATCAAAAGCAAACAGCAATCTCCTAATTATTATCACTTTCTTAAAACACACTTAACTGATATTAACTAGCATATGTTGAGTACAACAGTTATTTAAGTACCAGTCTTTGAAAGAAACTTCACTAATATGTACCCTGGAATAAAATCAAACACACTCAACATAAAAAGATATTTTGAAAATACACAAGTAAGAGGTTTGTTTATCCTTTTTACTCTTCTAAATTCACAGAACTGTTTAAACTTGGGTCTTAATAATTAAATATATATAAACCAACTTAGTCACACAACTCTCAAATAAGATAACAGATAAAAATCAGTAATATTTGTACTATATTTTAGTATTCAGAAAGGTAACAATGCAAGCACATTACAGATGAGGAAAAATACAGTACCAATTCTCTAGCGCCTATGAAATCAGAGGCCGTTGATATCACACTGCCACCTTCTGGACAATGAGAGAATAATCTCTACAAATACATGTAAAGAACGAGAGAATTCTCAAAAACAGATAGGGTATGAATTTCTAAACTTAGTAAAAGCCTTAAGAATTCCACAGTCTAGTTTGAATTTAAGTAAGCTCTAATTTTCAGTCAGATGGTATAATTATAGGATGTTTCATACATAGGCAAATTTTTTAACTTTTCTTATGTTTGAATAGGTTTTTAAAATTTAGCTTTTTCCTACTATGTATTTGACAAATATAGAACTAGCTTATAGTCATAAGACAGAGATTTTTTAATTAGAAAGCAAAGATCAAGAATGGGGAAAACTACAAAAATAACATTAATTACCCAAATAAATGTATTTGTATTTGTAATTTTATCTGGACAGCTTCAAATGTAACTTGACAAAAAAATTTTTTTAACTCTCCATTTTTCTGTTATTCTTGGGAAACTTATGAAATTGAAATATACTTAACTATATCAATGAATTACATAAGAAATATAAACTACTCACAAAACTATTATACTGTATAGGGTTTCCTTAAATCACACAAACACACAAATATATGACACTTTAATGGTTCATGTTAATCTATGGGCATAAGAATCTTTGTATTTCCTATGTTGATCTCAAGACTTTGTCAATACATTAATGTCAGAGCATATACTGTAAAGCATACTATGATGCAATTTTTATAATCATGTGAGTACTTTATACACATTAAGAGTTTCAATCCAAGATGTATATTATCTGAAACATTTTCCAGAGTCTTGGGTCATGATGAGAATGCTGCTAAACTTACTTAGATAGCATGACAAAATAAATCATAGTTTACAAACATATGTACCAAAGGTTTTATATTTTATATGTATGAATAATTTCTTATTATCACCAATTTATATGTATGGATAATTTCTCTCTCGCTTTTTTGTCACCAATGTGCATTCAGATAAAAGAAAACATTAATGTGGATTAAGGTACTAAGAATTTATCAACATCAAACCACTAGTGTTTTGCCTTCTACCCTTCTGAACCATAGTCAATAGATCTAAATATTTTACTGCACCCTGGCCAATTCATTGTTTGATGTTTAAAAACTCACCCAGAATCAAAGAAAATTTATTAAATTTGAGCCCCCAAATGAGATACTATTAGCTTTGAAAGTCAAGTTTAACTGCGATATTGATGATTCTCTTTTTTCTGTGACAAAACTCACTAGGGAAATCCTGGATGTCAAAGTACAAAAGCAGATTGCTAATATGGGCAAAGAGGGGGAGAAAAAAAAACATAAGCAATGTAGGTATAATCCACTACACAGTTCAAGCACTGGAGGTCATTTAACCTGATTAGTATCAGGCACCATACTTCATCCATGAAGCCTGACATACATTGAACAGTAAACCACATTTTACATTCTCTAAATAAACTTTATGAGCAATAGTAAGCTAAGGCATTTGGCACTTAAAATTATGATTTATTGTCATTTTAATATTTTCATAGCACATTAACTTGCCAAATTAAATAATTACCTACATTGGGAAAAAGCTTCCAAAAAGCATCTGTTTTGTGGTACATCAAATGATGTACACTGTAATTGTATTATTTGCGTATGCTTGAGGGGTTTTTGTTGTTTGTTTTGAGACAAGGTTTCACTGTGTTTCCTGGGTTAAACTTGAACTCCTGGGCTTCTGCAATCTTACTGCCTCAGCCTTTCAAGTAACAGGTATCACACTCAGTTTAATATATAGATATCTTAATACTCTCATTTATTATAAATTACCTGTTGAATTCTGGCATTGCCATCAAGAGACAATGACTCAAGATAAATAATAAGTATAATACCACAAATATTTTTACTAAAATTTTGAGTTTTCCACTTGTCAATTAAACTGAAACTTTGAAAGATGGTATCTAAAATACTCCTTAAATATTTCTAGAAAAGGGTTTTGGAATAGTCTTGATAAATATTACATGGTTTCTCTTTTATGAGAAATCCAAACATAAATAACTTAAATATAAGAGAGGTAGTAGGAAATAGTGAGGTAGGCATCTAGAGATAGGAAGGGAAAAGAAAAGGGAAAGAGAGGAGCATGTAGGAGGGAAAAAGGGAAAGTAAAGTTGATCAAAAAGTGGTATGTGTATGTACTAATTCCCCAAGATAGATGCAATTATGTCTCACAAATATATACCAACAATAAAAAAAATTAAAAGAAAAAGCTTGAAGAGGGATTATCTGGTACTTTTTATTTTAATGAATAAAGAGAATGAAAGCATCATATTGAGAGAATACAAACACTAACACAAGAACAAGCAAAGATTTAACAGTGCTGCCATGAAGCAGGCAGGAGAGAAAAGAAAGAGGGAAGGGAAGGGCAGAGAGACTGTTCAGAAAGAATGCAGAAGGCAAGTATGAATTTCAGGGTGCGAACTTATTCTATAATTAGGATTCTATTTCTTTTTCACTCTTATTTCTGTATAAATATCAGTGATAAAAACATACACTAGTTTCTACTTTAAAATGCCCCGTAATTCGTTCTTAACATAAACATTTTTTCATAGAACCTCACAATATAAATCAATTTTACAGTTTATAACATTCTAAAATACTGTACAATTTTTTAATATTTAAAAAAAGGACAAAGAAAAAAATAGATGTATTATTTTCACTCTTAAGTTTTGATTTTTTAAGCAGTTTTTTTACTTTATTACTTTTAAAAAGTAGGTATTTCTATGTTAGAAAAAGAGAAGAAGTTCCTAAAGAATCAAAATAGTTACAAAAATATTTCTTTCAAAATGAAAACATGTTCTGAAATACTTTATTATGCTAATTTGGTTCTACTTAAAATGATTGATAAAATTTATGTTTATGGATCTATTCCCATTCCTGTTTTTCTAGTTAGCCTTCATTCACAAACCATTTCTAATTTTCTGTACTTTTACCATAAACCAAAAAGTTATTTCTGCTAGATATGTCAACTGTGAAATTAGTCATTTCTAGAAAAATTGATCAACACTTAAAATGTGAACCTCTTTTACTGTGCACAGCTATAAATGTTCCAATTTTTAAAAACCAAACAATAGGTACCAAGTCAGAAGACGTTATAGTGTGGACAAAAACTAAAATAGATTTCAGGACACATCTAAGACGACAGGCACATTGCCTGAATTCTGAATCCCTGAAAAAAAGTAACATACATCGTGGCTTTACATCATGCTCCTTTTTTGTTTTGTTTTGTTTTGTTTTGTTTTGTTTTGTTTTGTTTTGTTTTTTTGAGAAAGGGTCTGGCTAAATTGCCCATGCTGGAATTAAATTTGCAAACTTCAAACTTCCTGCCTCAACCTCCTATTGTGCTGGGATTACAAACCAGTATGTGCCACTACACTCAACTACACCATGGTCTTAATCTGCCTAAAATTTTATTTACTTCAAACTAGTATGGGCTCTAATGCTTCAGAATGAACCTTTTTCTGGAGATATTCCAATACAAATACAAATCTTTACAATATCTCTGCTTCCATTTTGTTGCCTTCTTGTGTCCTGCCCCATCCTTTGTATCTTCTTCCATTCCCATTGATCCTTATTGCTTTCCTGTCCCCCTTTTTATTTCACTTCTCATCCTATGCACTACAGCATACTGTACATGATTTTGCAATCTACTCACACCAAATTCAGCCAATCACTTGTTACTATACAAGAAGTTTTTACTGGCATTCACACGACCACATTCATTTGTTTACCTATTGCCTATGGTTGCTTTCCTGCTACAAAGGGAGAGTTGAGTAGTTGAGATAGAGATTATATGGGTCACAAAGCTTAAAATATTTAGTGTCTCATCTTTAACACAAACAGTTACCCTAGAGATATGGAAGGAAACACAAGTTTCTTTTTCCCACCTATAAAGTCTTTATAATTATTATCTCCATAGAAGAATAAATTTTGTTCTATCAACACAGGATACTGTTTCAAGGAAACTTTCTGGTTCTTTTTTTTTTTTTCAATTGTCTTATGAAACACGTGTAATGTATCTATTTTCAAGTCTTACATGATCTAGTATACAACTTGATTGGGTCTAACTTTCTGACACAACTACTGACCACTCATTCTAACACCTAATCAACAGAAAACTTGTCTAAATAAGTAGAACAAGCATACTGAACAGCTAGCCAGAGTTAATTATTACTCTATAAGAACAATAATAGCAAGAAAGACGCTATGCATTCAGAAGCTCTTAGTATGTGATTAGACAAAAATATCATCCCAAACTCACAAATTCTACAACGCAGAAAAAAGAGAAAATAAAGATATTTAGACAGTTCCAAGATTCTAATTTATGGCCAGTGATAAAGGGAGGGATCACAGAGTGTCAATGCAATAGAATTGATATTCAGGTATTGAATACTTACATCTAAATGGATATTTTCCTTCTTCTGTTACTCTTCCCTAACTACTTAATTAATGAAATGGACTAATAATGATACTATTACTATTTCTATTTGTAATATACCATTAGTATTTGCAAGGGTGCTTCATATATTTCAAAGTACTCTCCCCACACTACTTCGCTTGATTGTGCTTTCCACCTTGTGAAACAGTTACTGCCATCCCTAATATGAGGATGTTGAACCCTGTACTTTTATTTATTTTTTGAACCCAGTGCTTTTAGCACCAAATAATATCTCTTAATGTCTACATATGGACAAGTAATAGCTCAATAAATTGCTTAATATTTTGGTACCTTTTCCATTTCCCTACCTATTCCCCGTCCCTTTTTTTGAGTCTTGGCTAGGAATTAAAGCAAAATATTGTAAGTTTCATAAAATTCTTTTTGCAATATGAAATGAAGCATATTAAGCATCCTTAATCATCTCAGGAGTTTCCTTGCACCTGTGGGCATGGGCATTCTCATTCATTCATGCTCTCATACTTTCTTCCCACTGTTGCACACACACACACACTGAGAGACAAGTTACTTGGGTTTATACAATGGTCAAAAATCACATGAAAGATCTCCAAACCACGAAGTGACAGGATGTATGTAACAATTCCTGCAATGACCCAATCTACTGGAAGGATCCTTGGCATTTTCAGTAGAGGTAGACACTGCACTGCAGCAAGCACAGAAACTTCTAATTTGAAAAGAAGGAGGTGAGAAACTAGGCATTTTTTGTTGGCACATTTTTTAATTTAATCCACAACTTTGGAGCAGAGCAGAGCCATCTCCAGTGGCTGCCAGATGCTGCCACCAGAAAAGAGTGCAAAAACAATAACAACTACATATTATAATTATGTAACTAAAAAACTGATTTCTTGAAAGTCAAATTATCCAGTGGTCCAAATACCAACTAAAGATCTAAAAACTGGCCACTTGAATCAAATTACCAAGATTGTGACTTAATCATAAAACATCTTATAGAGGCACTAAACAGCATGATAAATTTGTAGGCCTATAGACAATGTACGACAGAATGCACCCTACAAACATATTATTATGATCTTAGACTACATGAATAAACACAAACTCATACTTGAGAATAGAAAAGTGTGTTTATAAATTGTTACAGTTCTAAGGTAAATTATTTCAAAAAGTAAAGTCAGATGCACACTGAAATTATTTATATTTGTTCAAGCTAAAAGCTGTTAAGCCTATGCATATGACATTCTGCAGTGTCTTATCTTTACTTGTGAAGTTTATAAATTCCTCTTGAGCAGGAGTACCATCTCTAGCTTGCATAAGTAAAAATGACACTAAACAACATGAACGATGATGCACAAGAAACCTATATGGACAGAGTTGTCATCATCAAGCCAGCTATGCTAACACCTGTGTGTCCTGCAAAGCTGATCTTTGAGAAAGAGAGTCAAGAAATTGAGAATGGAGAGCTAAAGATTACAAGTAACATTTAAAGAATCTTTGATGAATCATCAATGATTATTTTTTTAGAGGCAGAAGATCATATCTCAACTTTTAAATACTGTAAGTTATAAAAATTAAAAATTCTGTGGTCTTCTTACTCCTTATACATGAACTGAAAGATAAAAATAAAATACAATTACATATTACCATGTATTCTGGTCAAGATTATAAAATCATATTTAAAGATTTGGCTACACAGTATCTTCATCTGTCATAGCCTATTTGACTCTATCCCATTCGTAACCCACCCTAAAATAGAAATTTTCATCTTTCTTAGGAGTTAAACTAGACAATACGTGTAATGCACTGTGAGCACATCTCTTTTTCCTAGAGATACTCTTAACACAGGCTTTATCTTCTAGCTCTTGAGTAGGCAAAGTAAATACAAATGCTATTTTTAGCAATAAAATAAACAAAGCAAGTGTTAATATCAGCAAAACTTCTGCTGGAATCTGGAAATGACTTTATTTATGTTTAGAAACTACCTGATGGCAAATGTTCAACAAACATTCATTAAGTACCCACTAGGTAGCAGGCACAATGATAGATGCGGAGGATATAAAAACTAAGAGGACAATTCTATCCCTCAGGAATTTCAAACACTAGTGGCATAATCAATCTCTCAAAGTGCATTTTCTAGCCCCCCACTTATCTAAAATGTTTTCTTTCTCCTGTCAAAGGATATACCACCTTCTTTGCCAGAGTATTATGTTAATCTCAAATCTTTATCTTTAGCCCTGACTTTTCCCTAAGGTTCAGATTCACAGAGCCTACTGATTATTCCATATTACCCTAAAGTCAGTATTTCCAAAATATTGTTTTCTACTTTCTAAAAAGCTACTAAAAATGGTCTGGAAAAAGTTTTATTTTTTTATATTACCAGCATCAGTTAAGAGCAACATGGGAATCATCCGATCCTGACTCTTTCTCATCTCCATATGCCATTTCCCTAAAAAAGTTTCATATCATTTCCTTTGACATTGTGTACAATCACTATCCTGATTCAAACCTGCATTATCCCTCATATAATTTAACTCTATATCCCCTACATAAAGCTCTGTACTCACAGCCTCATGTCTCTTCATTTCTCATTGCATCTACTCTGCAAAATCTGTTCTCTAGAGCTCAAATTCAATAAAGAAATCTAACCACTCCATTCCCTAGCTTAAGTCCTAGTTTATTCCCCACTACCTCTACAATAAGATTTAAATGTCTTAGCAGGGTGAACACTTCCATGACCTAGTTTCTACTTGCCTCACTGAGCCTTACTTCTTACACTTGATGTTAAACTGAGAATATCTGTTTATGCTTCCATGAACCAGTTCATGCTATTCATTGCTAGCATGTCTTTCCCATCTTTCGTCACACTTCAAGGACCCACTCAGGTATTAATTTTCTTCTTAGAGACTGCCAGGCTACCTCTGGGTTTTCTAAGTATGCCCCACAGATGAATAACTTATCAATATGGATGTAGAAAAGTGCATCTTGTGGGTGTATATAGACCATCACTGTATGCTGAAATTACCTGTCTGTTGAGGGCGACACTTTATCTTACAAACATAAACACACTTATGCTATATATGATTCCCCAGAGGCTGGTACAGTTTTTAGTACTTTACATACACCCAAACAGCATTTGTAGCTGAGCATAGTGGCACATGCCTAAAATCCAAGTTCTGTGTTTTATGATAGATTAAAGTTTTAAAATAATATCACTGAAGAAATAACCCCGAAAGTATGTCAGTAAAAACTCCTATACTTCCTAATTATTGCTCCAATAAAATTTATGCATACATATTAAGTCTTTTGGACTTTTTAATGTTTCTGTATTGTAACTTCCTGTTTTATCTTTTAGAAGACTGTGTTAGCTTTCTATCAGTGTGACAGAATACCTGAGAAAATCAACTAAAAAGGAGAAAAGATTTTATGTTGGCTCACAACTGAGGTTTGAGTCCATGGTCACTTGTTCCCATTGCATTGGGCCTGTAGTGACCTAATACGTCATGGTCGAGGAAATCTGTTCATCTCATGGTAGCTGGGATACAAAGAGAGGAGAAAGAAAAGGGCCAAGGGATTCAACATCCCCTTCAAGTTCAGGCCTCCAATGATCCAATATCCTTGCTCTAGGCCAGTGGTGGCAAACTTATGGCATATGTGCCACAGTGGGCTATTTATGTCATTGAAAGCTCTAAAAGCTTCAGCATCACTGATCTAGGCCCTGTCTACCAATGGTCCCACTACCTTTCAAAAGGACCAGGGACTGGTAACCAAGACTTTGGCATATGGGACTTTGGGGGACATTCAACATCCAAATCTTAACAATGATTTATTGAAGCAGCACCTAACACTTCTCAATGTATATTCACTGGTACCTTTAAAGTTCACAGGACAAATTATGACCATGTGTGGGGAATAATTTATCCATCTAAACTTGTAGGGTCCACACTATCTCTAAAATCCTCAAGAATCTAGCTAGTCTGTACAAATAATTACTGCAAAAAATAGTCTTCCATTTTTCACTATATTCCTATTTTACCTAAATATGCTTACTTCACTCTCAGTTGTACTAAACTGAGACATTTTTTTCTGTTACACTTCTTAGTAGCTAATACATACTTAATAATTTTATGACATCTAACTCTACATAATCCAGACAGTATCCTACCCACTGAGACATCATCATATCCTAAATATTATAATTATTCTACTTCCTTCCTAACCCCTTGCCAAAATGGATACACTTAAGCATATTTGGAAAGGATCTTGATTTAAAAAAAAAAAAAAACTTCCTATATTTTCAGTAATATTGGAAGTCTCCTGGAAAGCTATTAGGAAAATAAAAGTATATACTTTTAAGAATTGATGTTGGGAAAATGGCAGAATAAGAAACAGTAAAGCTAATCCTTTCATATAAGCAGTAAAGTAGCAAAAAGTATCAGAATCATTTTTTTTTTCAGAATATCAAAACTAACTGAGTTTACAGTTACCAACTGAAAGTTTAATCAAGGAAAAAATACCTGAATCTCAGTATTTAAGGAATCTCTATCAGAATGCTAGTTGACCACTAACCTAACAAAACACAGACTTCAGAAACCACACATACAAAAGACACACACTTAAAAAAAAGTTCAAAAATGTCACTAAATGACACCTAGAATAAGCAACGACAACCCGGGAGTGGGAGGGGGTTGAATTTCCAGAGTTGCTGCACTAAAATACTCAAAATACCTGCCTCTTGATAAAAATTATAAATGCAAAAAAAAAAGTGTGATCTATAAATAAGAAAAGCAAATAGGAACTGCCTCTGAGCAATCTTAAGACACTGAACTTACCACAAAACATCTTTAATCATCCTAAATATGCTTAAGAAGTTAAAGGAAACCATGAAGACAATATTTTCTAAAATAGAAAATATAAACAAAGAGATTAAAAATATAAAAAGAAATCAAATAGAAATTTTAGAGGTGACATAATCAAAGATCCAAAGTGGAGAGAAAAAAAGAATTAAGAATCTCTCACCTAGGAGTTCCATATCTGATAAAAATATCCTTCAAATATGAAGGAAAGTAAGCCTGGCATGGTGGCTCATGCCTGTAATCCCAGCACTTGGGAAGCTGAGGCAGGAGGATCGTTGTGAACTCAAAACCAGCCTGGGTTACAAAGTGAGCTCAAGGCCAGCCTGAACTGCACAGTGAGACCCTGTCTCAAAAAGACAAAAAGGAAAAAAACTGAAGGAAAGTGACATCAACAAGGTGGTAGAATAGGAAGCCCTGGGTTCTCCCACCATGATACACTGGTTCAACACCAATACATAGATCAATTTCATTCAAGAAAATTCCAGAAACTAGGTTAGAAGCTCCCGCACCCTAAGCAACACAAAACTAGCCAAAGTGAAGCCAGTAGGAAAATTAGACATTCTAATACAATAATTTCCAGTCCCAGTACAGCATCATATAAACAGTTCCTTGTTCCAAAATTCTCCCTAAGGAAGGAAATGGTTAGAACATTCATTCAATGTCCTAACATTTCCAAGAGCTACCAAAGTGAAGTTCTGGTATCACCTGACCTGAAGTACTAACATGACCCAACAGATGTTAGATTCCTGGGGACTACAGAAAACAGAAGCAGCTGTTTGAACTAGAACATGAATATTCACATAGTTCTGACTCAGCATGGAGAAAGGGGGGCTGGGAGAATGTCAACTTCTCCCTTGAGAGGAAAAGAACTAAACTATACATTTAATGTTTCAATTTTTCTAAATATTATCCAAGGAAACATCTTTTGTCTTGACCATCTTGGAGGACTAACAGGGCTCATTATACTGTAGAACTCTGAGGCTTTTAAGAAGAAACATAGCAGTGTGCACTAACATAAAGGTTTGAGAAGCCCACAGACACCTTGGCCAAGATAACTAAGAAATTTTAAGAGAGACTCAAACAGAAACCTAGAAGTCCCAGGAAGAAAAACTGGGCAAAAATAAGTAAATAAAAGGAATCTGAATTGGAAAGAAAGAAGTAATACTGTCCCCATTTGCAGATGGCATCATATTATATATAGAATCTTCTGTATACAGAAGAGTATTCTAAATTCTTAGATATATAGTATCCTAGCTTGGTATTAGTTCAACCTACATTGTTAGGGACCAATGTTAATTATAATCTCCAAACTAAACACTAAGAAAATAACAGCATTTATAATAACAACAAAAAGAATAAAATACTAGTAATGTGAAGTACTTATACACTGAAAACTACAAAACAAGGATGAAAACAAGTAAAGACAAAAAATAAATAAATAAAAAAGATATTCTATGCTTACTGAAGACTTAATATTGCCAAATTGTGCTACACAAAACAATCTACAGAGTCAATGCAAGTTCTATAAAGAACAGAAATGGTGGGGCTAAGAGGAATAGCTCAGTGGTGAAGAATGTACTTCACATGTGTGGGTTCAATGCTAAATACCAGATAAACAGAAAGACAGGTGATACATTCTACGGCTTTTTTTTTTTTCGCGGCACTGGGGATTGAACTCACGACCTTGCGCTTGCCAGGTAGGCGCTTAGACCGCTGAGCTAGATCCCCAGCCCTGTATTTTTGAGACAGGGTCTCACTATGCTGTTCAGGCTGGCCTTGAGCTCACTTTGTAGCCCAGACTGGTCTCGAACTCACAACGATCCGCCTGTCTCAGCCTCCCGAGTGCTGGGATTACAGGCGTGAGCCACCATGCCCGGCTTCTATGGCATTTTTGAAGGAATAGAAAAAAGCATTCTGTATTTCACATGGAACCACAAACCACTCCAAGTAACCAAAACAAGTTAGAGAAAAAATAAAATGAAATCATCAACTTCTTGATTTCAAAATGCGTAACAAAGTTATAGTAATTAATACAATATGTTATTGGCATAAAGACAAAATAGAGACCCACGGGGATAAAAATAGACTGCTTAGAAATAAATGTACACATATATGGTCAACTGACCTTCAACAAAAGTGCCAAGGATATGCAATGGGGCAAGAATAGTGGTTTGGAGAAAACTGGGTATTATATACAAAAGAATGAGGCTGGTGCCTTAAGCCATATACAAAAAACAACTCAAAGTTAATTTACATATATAAGATTTAAAACTATAAAATTCCTAGAAGAAAATACAAAGGAAAAACATAATGACAGTGGTGTTAAATGGTTTTACAGATGTCACACTAAAAGCACAGGTACCAAAAGGAAACATAGACAAGTTGGGTCATATCAAAGTAAAAAAGCTTCTGAATAACAAAAAAAGAAAAATCAACAGTGAAAAAGCAACCTATAAGAATGGAAGAAAATACTTGTAAACCATATATCTGATAAGGGGTTAATTGCTAAAAAAATACAACTTAATAGTTTAAAAGTATAAATAAAAAATCAAACAACCTGATTAAAAATGAACAAAAGACTTATATAGATATAAAAATGACCAACAGTTATATAAAATGATGCTCAATGTCACTAGTAGTGGAAATAAAAATCAAAACCACAATGAGGTATTGCTTTATATTTTCTACTGTGAAACAGTATGGAATTTCCTCAAAATATTAAAAATAGAAATTACTTTAATAATCACACTTGTGGGTATTTATCCAAAATTTGAAGTCAGAACCTCTAAGAAATGTTTTCACTGTCATGTTCATTTTATCCCTGTATATACCAGTAAACCTGCAGACATTTCCATCAACAGATAAAATATGGTATATACATTCAATGGAAAATCACTCAGCCTTTAAAAAGAAAGAACTCCATACTATGTAATAATACGTACGTCCTAGAGGACATTATGGTAAGTAAAATAAGCTCAAGTAACAAAAGTACAAATACTAAATGATTCCACATACAAAAGTTTTCTAAAATAGTTAAAATTCACAGAGTAGAATGGTGGTTAATACAAGCTGAGGTAGGAAAGGAGAAGTGGGAAATTTGCTTATCACTGCTTATAGAGTTTCACTTATGCAAGATGAGTAAGTTCTAGATGTCTATTGTACAACACTGTGCCTATAGTTACCAATACTGTATTATACATTAAAATTCTTTTAAGCAGATACATATCATGTTAGTGTTCTTACAACAATTGAAACTTTAAAATTTTAGCACAGTAATTTTAAAATTCCAAGATAAACAAAAGATGAGAGAATTGATTACCACCAGATCTTCTCAACTGAAAAAAATACTAAAGGGCATCTTTCAATCTGAAAAGAAAGGACATTAGATTGCATGCAACTCAAATCCACATAAATAAATAATGAACAATCATAAGGTAACTATACTTATAAATACAAATGTTAGTACTAATGTATATTTGCTCTTTAACTCCATCTTTTTCTGCATTTTTAAAAGACAACTCCAATAAAACAATCATTAAAAACTGCTGGTGGACACACGGTGTTTAAAGATGTGATTTCTGACAAGGACATAAAAAGGAAGAATAGAACACTGTATATAAGAATAAAATTTCCCAACCCTACAAAGAATACTAAAGGACATTCTAGAGAGAGAGAAAAAGGACCATGGTCTCAGGAACAACGGCAGAGAGGGACTATCAAGTGGGGCCAGTCGACTGAATGGAGAGGAAAAATAGGTAGCCAATGTCAGCAAAATAGCATGGCAGAGAAAATGCAGTGCAAGAGGCCCTCAGGCACCAATAGAAAGAAACACAGGCATAGTGGATCAGGAGACAGGATCCATCAATATGCTCTATACAAGAAACACATTTAACTAGCAAGAAAATTCATAGACTGAAAGTCAAAGGAGAGAGAACAATGCCCTATGTGACAGGGAGCCAAAAAAAGTAGGGGTAGCCTGCCCATTAATTGCAGAATAGATAAGAAAGACATGGTATTTTATGTGGTGGAAACCTACTCAGCTACAAAGGAAGATAATCTCAAAGCTCTTGTAGGTGGATAGAGGCAACTGGTGATCATATTCATGGATGAAATGGTTCAGAGTCACATGGGTGAATTTCGTGTTGTCTCCCTAGCATAACAAACTAAAGTAGTGGGATCCAAAATGTACAATACATATTGGGAAGGTCAGAGGGGAGGAATTGTCTGAAGAGGGAAGGAAGTGGCCACTGTTAATCTATTATCATGATTTGAAACTCATATTGTCTTCATTGTACTGATTAGTTTTGGTTTAATCTGATTGGTTTGATTTTATTGTACTTGATGGCATGGACAGCTATTTTAAAGATAACAAAATACATAATTGCAGCCATCGAGGATGTCAAATTATCTTGTTTAGAAACCCTGTATTGCTTTCATTGTTTTGTTCTGATTGATTTTACTCTATTCTGTGTTGTTTGATTGTAATATGTCTGAAGGTGTAGGCAACTATTCTGAAAATAACAAAAAGCATTATGGTAGCCACTGCTGGCCTACTAGTATCTTGAAGTTCTGTATTGCTTACATTGTTCTGCTTTGTTTGTTTTGTTTTGTCTTTGTTTTTTTACTGGTTTTATTTTGTTGTATTTTGTTTGACTTTACTTATCCCTGATGGTATGGGCAGTTATATTGCAGGTAACAAGAGGCATTATGGGAGCCATTATCAATTGCTTTTTACCCTGTTTAGAAGTCAGGTACCATGTTCATTGTTTTGATGTGATTGACTCTACTGTTTTATTTTGTTTGGCTGTATTCTTTTAAAAAAAAAAAAAGAATGAAATTTTCTATGCTATTGACACTAAGTTTTATTTAATTTGAACTAAAAGATTATGAATTAATATTTTCAATGTAGTCCAAGGCAGACACTAAGAAAAATGCATAGTAAAACAAAGGAAAAGGGAACCAAAATGACACCTAAAAAAAAATCTAACTTAAGCAGAAAGAGTGACATTAATAGAGAAACTGAGAAACAAAACAGATATGAGAAAGAAAAATATCAGAAGATATGAGGAGAAAGAAAAATATCAGATGATATGAGGAGAAAGAAAAATATCAGAAGACTTTCCTTATTAACATATACACATATACATATATATGTATATGGAGAACAAAATAACAGAAGTACTACCGAATCAATAATTATACTAAATGTAAATTTACTGAACTCTAATTAAAAGAGAATGGCAGAATTTTAAAAATATGATTAATTTCTATAGAAAATTCATTTTAGATACAAAAACACAAATGGATTAAAAGTTACAAAAGATAAAGAAGATATTCCATATAAACAGTAACCAAAGAAGAAATGGAATAGTTAAACTAATATTAGATAGAAGAGACTTTAAGATTGTTTTATAAGAAACAAAGTCACTATACGATGATGAAAGAATCGATTCATTAAGAAATTATAACAATTTTCATAGACATATGCAAATAATCTCAAAATATTCGAAGCAGAAACTGACAAAATTGAAATGAGAAAGAGCTCAACAATATTATTTGGAGATTTCATTAATGGATTAAGGGACAACTAGACAAACGACAAAGAATCAGAAGACTTGAACAACACTAGAAAGCAACTAGACATAATAGACAGAGAATACATGTAGACACAATACTAGTGTGTATTACTTTTTGCATTGCTGAAACAAAATACCCAATAATCAAAGTTAAAGATTAAAGGTTTATTTCAGCTCACAGTTTGTAGAGGTTTCAGGCCATAGCTGTCTCCAACGCAGGGCAGCATGGCAGAGTGGCACTGCAGAGAAGAAATATTCCATGGCAGGGCAGGTAGTAGCAAAGCAGCAGCCTCCCTTTCCATATAATTTCATTCAAACCTATTGGTTGGGACCACCCACACCTAGGATAGGGCTTCTGTCTTTAGGAAATCCATTGAGTCACACCCAGAACTATGCTAAACCAATTAGTGGACTAATCCAGTACCACACACCCTTAATATACTCATTACTCAGCCTCCTCCCTCACCCATCATGCACATGAGTTGTGCAGGGGATATCTAGATACAAGCCCTAACAACTAAAATGAATTCTTTTTAAATTTCCATTTAACATTTACCACAACAAGCTATATTCTGGACCATACAGCAAGCTAATAAAGTTAAAGGAATTTAAATCAACCATTTTATGTACTCAATTAATATAGAACTAAATTAAAACTCACTGGCAAAAAGATACCTGAGACACACAGGAACCAATTCTGAGGGCTGCGGGAAGCAGAAGTCTGTGCCCAGAAACCTGTGGTCATCTGGGAACCCACAGGGAGGCGTCAAGAGACTGGGAAGCCATGCCCAGTGGCCTGCCCACACCCAGGAACCATAGGTGAGGCTCCTGGGGAATGGGAAGTTGCACCCAGTGACTTGCAGTCATCTGGGAACCATCCCTAAGGGCCATGGGATTTGGGAGTCTGTGCCCAGCAACCTGTCCACACCCTGGAACTATCTCTGATGCCCGTGGAGACCTGGAGTCCACACACCAAGTGAGCCGCAGTCATTCAGGAATCCTCAGTGAGGCCCTTGGGGACTGGAAATCTGCACCCAGCTACCCTCACATACCTGCGAACCATCTCTGAGGCTTGCAAGGAATGGGTATCTGTGCCCAGTGACCCTGCCACACCTGGGAATCATCTCTAAAGCCCATGAGGAGCAGGAGTCCACACCCAGAGACCCGCAGCCATCAGCAACCCTCAGTGAGGCCTGCGACCCAATGGCATGCCTGTGCAGGAAGAAAACTAGGACTTGGCATTTGACTGAATCAGAGGAGCACAGGAAAATGCCAAAATGAAACAACAAAATGCATTCTCAAACTTCCAGCCCTAGTACAGGAGACACAGTCATGGGTGAAGTTTCAGAAATGACAGCAATGGAAGTAAAGAACTCCAGGAAGTTGTAAAGGATATCAGATCAGAAATAATCTCTCACATAAAAACAGAAATGATAAACATAATCAAATAATTGGTGAGTATATCCAAAGAACACGTACATTAAAAAAAATAGAGATGCATAGAAAAATGATAGAAACATTGAATGAACAATACAGGAAAAAATTAGAATACATGAAACAGATTCAAGGAGATATCTAGGAAATCAAAAATTCCATTGAAAGTTGGCAAAACTGCATAAATATTTAAGACAGACTCTCAGACTTTGAAGACAGGACTGCGGCTAGTGATCGCGAAAGGAAAAATCTCTTAAAAAGAACAATGAATCAGGAAATAACAATTCAAAAGCTGCAAGATGATGCACAAACAATATAAGCCTGATAGGTACCAATAAAAAAGGAGACAACACAAATGACATAAAAACACTACTTGCAGAAGTAATAGCAGAAAATTTCCCAAACATAGGAAAAGAACCAGATATGCAGACAAGCAAGGCATAGAGAACTCCAATTAGCCATAACCAAAATAAATCTACACCAAGACATACAATAATCAAGATCCCAGAAATTCAGTATAAGAATAGAATATTAAAAGCTGCTAGAGAAAACTGACAGATCACCATTAAAGAAAAGTCTACCAGAAGCATGGCAGACTTCTCAACACAAACCATCAAGTCAAGAAGATAGAGTGACGTATTTCAAATAATGAAAGGAAATAACTTCCAAGCCAGATTGATGTACCCTGCAAAACTATTTCAAAATCAATAGAGAAATAAGATTCTTCCATGACAAAGAACAACTGAAGAACTTCATGGCCACACAACCTACCCTACAAAGAATACTAAAGGACATTCTAGAAAGAGGTAAAAATGACCATGATTCCAAGAACAACAACAGAAAGAAACCAACAAGCAGGACAAGCAATTAAACAGAGTGTAAATGTAGGAAACCAACAGCAGAAAGGTAACATGACAAGATAGGCTAATATATACCAATTACAACCATTAACATAAATGGCCTCAATTCACCAATCAAAAGAAACAGACTGGCAGACTGGATCAAGAAACAAAATCCAACAATATGCTGTATACAAGAAACACAACTCAAAAGGAATTTCGCAGACTGAAAGTAAAAGAATGGAAAGCCATACTCCATGTGCTAGGAACCCAGAAAAAAAGCAGAGGTAACTATTCTGTTTGCAAATAATGTGAACTTCAAACCAAGAATGATCAAAAGAGATAAAGAAGGTCACTACATAATTGTTAGGGGAAACTTCAAGAGGAAGAGACAACAAACATAAATATATATGCACCAAATACAGGAGCACCAAACTATGTAAGATAAATATTAATAGACAAGAAAAATCAAGTAAGCAATAATACAATTATAATGGGGGACCTTAACAACCCATTGGCACAAAAAGACAGATCAACTAGGCAAAAAATCAGCAAAGAAATAACAGAACTGATTAAACCTGTGAACAAATGGACTTAGCAGACATGTACAGTGCTCCACCCAACAATATGAGAATACATATTCATCTCAGCTGCACATAGGACATTCTCTAAAATAGACCACATACTAACCCATAGAGCATGCTTAAGTAAATGCAAAGGAACTGAAATTATCCCCTGCATATTATGTGACCATAGTGCAATGAAACTGGAAATTAATGACAAAAGAAACCGCAAAAGCTCCATAAACACATGGAAATTAAATAGCACTCTACTGAACAATCAATGGGTCAGAAGGAAATTAAAGAAGAAATTAAACAATATATGCAATCAGATGAAAATGCTAATGCAACTTACCGGAACCTATGGGACACAATGAAAGCAGTCCTCAGAAGAAAATTTACAGTGGGGAATTCTTGTATCAGGAAAACAGAATGAACAGAAATAAAAAATCTAATGCTACAACCTCAAACATCTAGAAAAAGAAGAACAAGTAAAACCCAAAACCCAAAGAGGAAATTAAAAAGATCACAGCAAAAATTAATACAATTCAGACTAAGAAAACAATACAAAGAAAAAATGAATAAAAAAATTGGTTCTTTCAAAGAAATAAAATCAATAAACCCCTAGCCAACCTTAACAAAAAAGGAAAGAAAAAACTCAAATTCATGCAATAAGGAATGAAAATTGTGAAATCACTACAGATCATGTGGATATACAGAAGATCATCAATAGTTACTTTGAAAACTTTTACTCTCATAGGGCGGAAAACACAGAAGAAAGGGACAGATTCCAGGAAACGTATGAGTAACCAAACCTGAATCAAGAAGATATAAGACTTCTTAACAGCCCAATTATCAGTTAATGAAGTTGAAAATGCACTTAAAAACTTACCAACAAAAAAAAAAGCCCAGGTCCTGATGGATTCAGAGCTGAATTCTACAAGAAATTTAGACATGATTTAATACCAATACTCCCCAAACTCTTTAATGAAATTGAACAGGAAGCAATCCTTCCTAATTCATTCTGGGAGGCAAATATTACCCTGATACCAAAACCAGAGAAAGACCCCCCCACACAAAAAGAAAGAAAATTACAGACCAATTTCTCTCATGAACACAGATGCAAAAATCCTCAATACAATACTAGCAAATAGAATGCAGCAAATCATCAAGAAGATTATACACCACAACCAAGTGGGATTCATCTCAAGAATGCAGGGATTCTTCAATATACACAAATCAATAAATCTAATACACCATAGTAAGAAAGCGAAAGACAAACATCACATGATCATCTCAATAGATGCACAAAAAGCTTTTGACAAAATCCAACACTCATTCATGATAAAATCCCTACAGAAAATCAGAATAGAAAATCTTTACCTCAATCTGATAAAAGCCACATACAATAAACCAATAGCCAATTTCTTATTAAATGGACAAAGTGAAAGCTTTCAAACTAAAATCAAGAATGGACACATTATCACCTTTCCTATTAAACACAGTTCTGAAACATTAGCCAGAGCAGTTAGACAAGAGAGAGAAATAACAGGAATAAGGATAGGAAAGTTAAATTGTCATTATTTGCAGATGACAGGATACTCTACATAGAAGACCCCAAAAACTCCACTGGAAAACTTCTAGATCTAGTAACCAAATTTAGTAATTTAGCTAGATACAAAGTTAACACTCAATAATCAAAAGCATTCATGTACACAATCAACAAACACACTGAGAGAGAAATAAGGGAAACCACACTCTGTCACTATAGCACCCCGAAAAATGAAATACTTAGGAATCAATCTAACAAAGAAAGTAAAAGATCTATACATTGAAAATCACAGTATTCTGAAAAAGAAATCAAAGAGGATTTCAGAAAATGCAAAGACATTCCTTATTAATGGATAGAAAGAACAAACATCGTGAAAATGGCCATACTCTCAAAACTGTTATACAGATTTAATGCAATTCCAATGAAAATATTATTAGTATACCTCACAGATCTAGAGAAATCATTCCTAAAATTCATCTGGAATCAGATGAGACCTATAATATCAAAGGCAATCCTGGAAAACAAAGACAAGGCACAAGGCATTACAATCCCTGACTTGAAATTATACTACAAAGCTACTGTGATAAAATCACCATGGTACTGACAAAAAAAAAAAAACTGAAAATCAATGGAATGGATTAAAAGAGACAGTCACAGATACAACACACTCAGTCACCTTATCTTTGACAAAGGGGCCAAACATATTCACTCAAAAACAAGCCTCCTTAATAAATGGTGCTGGAAAAACTGACTTTCCAATATGCCGAAAACTAAAACTAGGTCCATGTCTATTACCATGCACTAAACTAAAGTCAAAATGGATCAAAGATCTAAATATTAAAATAGAAACACTAAATCTGCTGGAAGACAAGGTAGATAAAAATCTTGAAGACAGAGGGGTGGGCAGAGAGTTCATGAACACAAATCAAACTGCATGGGAAATACTTCACAGAATCAACAACTCAAATCTCATCTTATTAAAAACTTTTTGCATGTCAAAGAAATCACCAACAGAGTGAAAAGAAAACCCACAAATTGGGAAAAAATCTTAGCCACTTGTCCCTCAGAAAAAGGACTTCTATGTAGAATATATAAAGAATTTTTTAAAAATCAGGTTCCCCCAAATTCAAAGACCTAATCCAAAAAAGGGCATCTGAGACAAATATACACTTCTCAAATGAAGAAATACAAATGGCAAATAAATATATGAAAAATGTTCAACATCACTGGTCATTTGAGAAATGAAAATTAAAACTACACTAAGATTCCATCTCACTCCAGAAAGAATGGCTATCTTCAAGAAATCAACCAATAACAAATGCTGGTGGGGCTGTGAGGAAAAAGGAACACTTCTCTACTCTTGGTGGGAGTGTAGACTGGTGCAACCACTGCGGAAATCAATGTGGAGATACCTCAAAAAAACTAGCATTAGAGGTTCCATTTGACCCAGCTATTCCCCTTCTGGGTATTTTCCCAGAAGAACTGAAAACATACCACAGAGATATATGTGCACCCTTGTTTATAGCTGCACAATTTATAATAGCTAAGTCTTGGAAACAACCCAAAAGCCCATTAACTGAGGAATGGATAAAAAGATGTGATATTTTTATACAATGGGAAAAAAAGAGAAAACTAAATCAAAGCAAAAAAGAAAGAAGCAAAGTTTAGAGCAGGGATAAATAAAAGAATAGAAAGAAAATGAAGCAAATCAAAAAAATCAAAAGTTCATTCCCTGAAAGATAACACCGACAAACCTTAACTAGACTAACAAAAAAGAAATTAGTAAATTACTTCAATAAGGAATAAAAATGAGAAATTACTACCTATCTTACAAAAATAAAGTCTTATAAATTTAAAAACTAATCTAATAAACAAAATCTATGTCAATAAATCAACCTAAATACAATGACAACTGCCAGAAACACATAAATTTTCCAAGTTAACTCACAAATAAACAGAAAATCTAAATAGACCTATAATAAAGAAAACAAATCAGTAATCAAAAAACTTCCACAAAGCAAAAGTCTAGGACTAGAAAGTTTTACTGGTGAATTTCTACCAAATGTTTAAAGAATTAACATCGTTCTCTTTCAAATTCTCCAAAATGTGAAGAGGAGAAAACACTCCCTAATTTATTCTATCAGGCCAATACTACTTTCATTCCCAAAGCCAGACATATATATAAAACAAGAAAACTAAATACCAATATTCCTTTTGAATTCAGATGCAAAAACCATCAAAACAAACAAAAAACTAGTAAATCCAACCCAAAGTCAGGGGCAGATCAAAAGGATAATCAAGTGGGACTTATTCCAGGAACTGAAGAATGTATAACACACACAAGTCAATCTATGTAGTACAAAACATTAGTATAATTAAAGAGGAAAAATATGACCATCTTCACTGATAAACAGAAAGCAGCTGATAAAATTCAACACTCTTTCTTGAGTAAAGGGAATAAAACAGACTCAAAAAGCTAGGAATATAAGATAAAGTCCTCCAATTAATAAAGAATATTCATGAAAAATCTACAACTAATACTGGGTTTAATAGTGAAGACCAAACCCTTTCCACTTAAGATTAGAAACACGAGAATGTCAGTTCTCCACATTTTTATTCAACATTGTATTGGAAGTTCTAGTCACACAAATTAGACAAGATATGGAAATAATAGGCATCTAAATTAGAAAGACATAAATATATACTCACAGATGGCATGACTTTATCTAGAGAAAAATCTAAAGAAACCACACATACCTACACACACTGACACACAATTAGAGCTAATTCAGAAAACTGCAGGATACAAAATCAACACACAAAACTCAGTTGAGTTTAAGTAAGCAATTGAAAAATAAATTTAAAAATGCGATTCCATTTACAATAACATAACAAAGAATAAAATAGGAGGAAATTTAATCAAGAAGATGCAACTACAAAACATGGTTAAAAGACATTAATAACCTAGACAAACTGAAAGATGTTCTATGTTCACAGATTGCAAGATTTATTCTTAAAATGGCAATGCTCCCCAAATTAATCTATAAATTCAATGTAATCATTGTCAAAATTCCAATTGCCATAATGGATATGGTCTATGGTGTATGGAATATAGCTTTTGCATAAATGTACAAATTGATCCTAAAACGTGTAAGGAGTTTACAAGGAGCTCTCTGATAGCTGAATCAATCTATAAAAAAGAAAAATTAAGGATTTACAATTCTCGATTTCAAAACCTACTATAAAGTAAAGAAATCAAACAATGTGGTACTGGTATGAAGCTAGACCTCAATTTATCAAATACAATTGAAAGTCTGGAAATAAATACATACATCTACATGGTCACACCCTTTCCACAAAGGGTACAAAGGTCATTCATTGAAGACAATAGTCTTTTCAACAAATAATGGTAGAATGACAGAACAGCCATGTAAAAGAACGAGGTTGAGACCTTATCTCATGTTATATACAAAATTAAATCAATATGAATAAATGGTCTAAATATAAGATCTAAAACTACAAAATTATTAGATGGGAACACAGACGGAAATCTCTATGACTTTGGATTTGGTAATAGTTTCTTAAATAGGTCACACACAAAGGAATGGAAGAAAAACCAGGCTTTGTCAAAATTTGAAACTTGTGTATACAAGGACAACATCTAGACATAAGGTAAAAACACAACCCATATAATGAAATAAAATATTTTCAAATCATATATATAACAAGATTCTGATATTCAGAATATATAGAAAAATTCCAAAAACTCAACAACAAAAAATAAGCCACTTAAAAAATGGGCAAAGGATTTGAATATTTATCCAAAGACATACAAAAGTCAGTAATCACAGGAAAACATGCTCAGCATGATTAGTCACTAGGGAATGCAAATAAAAATCACAATGGCATACTATTACGCATCCACTAGCATGATCATTTTTAAAAACATAGAAACAAGTACAGGTAACAATGCAAAAAAATTGGAATACTTATACATACTGTTGGGAATTTAAAACTGTAAAGCCACTGTAGAAAAGCATATTGGTGATTCCTCAAAAAGTTAAGCACAGTATTATACAATCCAGTAATTCCACTCCTACCTACATTATGAAGAGAACTGAAAAGATACATTCAATAAAAATTTGTACATCAATATTTATAGGACTATTATTCATAGTAATCAAAAGGCTGAAATAATATAACTGCTTGTTGACATACATGTAAACAAAATGTGGTATGTCCATACAATGGAATGTTATGTGTCTATATAAAGGAATGAAGTATCAATACCAGACCACAAAATGGATAATCTTGAACAAATTATGCTAAATGAAAGAAGCTAGACAACAAAGGACAAGTATTGTATGACTCTAGTTTTACAAAATATCCAGAATAGGAAAATTCATTCAGAAAAAAGACAGATTAGTGTTTATCATGAAGTAGAAAAAGATGTAAGAAGTAATGCTTAATTGGTACAGTGTTTCTTTTGGGGTCATGTAAATGTTCTAGAATTAGATCATTGTAATAGCTGCACAACACTGTAAATGTACTGAAAGCCACTGAATTGTGCATTTTAAAATAGTTCAAATGGTGATTTTTTTTTAAAAAGTTAAATAGTTATAACTTTAAAAAAAAAATCAGCCAAGAATTCAACTCAAAAATGAGTGTATAAAGAAATGCGTATTGTGAAAAGTTGTGATGACTCTGTTCTCTCTTGTTCTCATTTTTCTTAGACCCCAAATCTGACATTGGTCCTCCACAAACGATATCTTAATAACTTTTGATCTGCATTTAAAAAGGGCATAAACAACACATATGTATGTATATGAATGTATTTGAATGCAATTAAAAGAAAAGTTCTGTTTCTTCTGGAAAATAAAAAGGTACAGTCATCTTTCAATATCAACAACAGACAGATTCTAGGACACATACCTCACCTCTCCCAAAATACCAAAATCCAAGGATGTCAAATCCCTTTTATAAGGTGGCATAATATTTTCATATAACCTACAAACATTTTATTTCATTTTATTGTGCTGGGAATTGAAACCAGGACCTCATGAATGCTAAGCACACATTTTACCACTGAGCTGCTCCCCAATTCTTCCTCTATATTATAAATCATCTCTAGATTACTTTTAACACACAAAACTATATAAATGTTATGTAAATAGAACTATAGCTGTTTTACTGTTTTGGGAATAATGATAAGAAAAAAAGTCTGCACAGACATAATTTTTTTTAAAGTATTTTTATCTGTGGTTGGCTCACTCCACAGATGCAGAACTGGTGGATATGAAGAGCCAATTGTATATACTTTTACATGAAAATGACTTTCTTTATGAAATACTAGTATCAGTCCCACATGGAATTTAAAAATTGGTATCTAGTCAATTGCTTTGTGTAACATAGTTTTGAGATTTGAAAATTTGAGTGGAATGTGTCAAGCTTAAATATTAACAAATACAAACAAAATGTTAACAGATTTTCCTAAAGATAAACATGTTCAGTTTAAATTGTTTAAAATGTAAGAAAACCAATTCCCCATAATGTATTCAATAGGTACTGCAAACATATACTAATAAAAATAAAAAATAAGATGCAAGAAAAGAATGTCCACATGAAAACAAATTCTTTCTGCTTGATTAGTCTGTCACAATAATAAAATTCATTTCAGCAAGTAAAAACTCTAGAACAAAAAAAAAAAAACTCTAGAACATCTGATACATGTCTTTAAAATGTGTTAAAGAAGTAAGAAAAATAAAAAGCTATACTATTTTACTAGGCACAGTACACTTTTATAAAAAGTTTGAATGTAATCACAATCATTTTTCCTGTACATGAATGAGCCTGGACTCTCTTTCTATACAATTCGTAATGGCAATGGAAAAGTCCAAAGCGGCCAGGAAAAAACACAAAACAAAAAGAACCTGTGGACTACGTCACAGAGACAGGTGGGACTGCCCTTCTCTGACAGCTTCAGAGGGACTCTGTGGGCCACTTCCTTATCAGTCAAATCATTGTCATCCATGCTTCATTGGAAAGAGGCCAGCTCCACCTATCAATTAGTTTTTCCTAATCTGCACTTTAAGATTGAAAAGTAATTAAGCAAGTAACTTAAAAACCACTACATAAATAGAAATTTCCAAAGGCATAAATCAAAATAATTAAATCTGAGGGGGAAAAAGCCATAAAACAAAAGTAAATCTACAGTGGCTGTTGACCAGTTTTTCAGACATCTTTTTTCCCATGTGACATAAAAAAACAAAAGATAAACTACAACTGAAGAACTATATATTATAATCACCCATTGGCATCACTATTGTATTTAAAATATATATCATACAATTTACTGTTGTAGTCTTTATAATACCATATAGTTTTAAATGAAAATATGAAATTTTTAAAAACTCAAATAAAATGTATATCTTGCCATTCTCATAGGAAAAAAGGTATAATACTTATATTTCATACCAAAGATGGTTTTTTCCTGACATCAAATTCCACTCCCAAATCAGCTGTTATCTTGATCTTTTTTTTCTTCCAGTTAGAATAATGAACAATTGGATTTTAAAGTCCACATTAATTGTACAAAAGGGCATGCCACATACATAACATAATAGACTTTTATATTTTAAGATTCAGCAAGTATAAAAGTCTAACCAGAGATGTCTCTTTTACTGAAAATTTAAATTTCAGATTTGCAGTATACATGGTTTGATATGACTATGTTTAAACTATACACCTGGGCTAACCTGTTAAATTAGGAGGGAAAAAATCCTGGTTTCAATGAAACAAAAGAATATTGGAAACTCAGAATATTGGATCTTTTTAATGCTGATAAATAATGAGTCAATTTCAAAATGTAAATGAATACAGGAGTCAACTGTTTATAAAATGTTTAAATGATTATTAGTTCATTAACATTTACTTAGTATCTTCTTTAAAAGTTTAGTTTTAGGGTACTATCAGTGATTTATATAACTAGTCTATATAATAAATTTGGTTCACAAAATTGTTCTAAATGTTTCATTCATAACTTCTATATATCTTAAAAGTACTACGTTTGCATTCTCAACAAATTTGTCTATTAGGAAGTAACAGAACACATAAATAAAACTTCTCTTCTTTTAAATAACAAAATAAAAAAGACATTGTGGAATAGAGTGCTAACAAAATCTACAGTTTTTTAATATCGTAAGTTTTCATTAATATCACAATATTCTTATGCTGTTCATCACTACAAATTAAAGTCAGTTTATCACATGAAAGTAATTAAATTTGCAAATAATACATTATTAAATATATTTCACTTATAAGGAAGTAAAATACAGTTTCAATAATATTACTGCCAAGTTAATGTGTATGAATATTGCCAAATAAAATACATTATGTCTCTATGTATACATATATAGGACAACTCTTAAAGAGTGGTTACACAGTATGGTCAAGCAAATATTTTACCATTGTGAGACATGAAGAATCTTAGTGACCTCAGGGGTTTTTTCAGCAATTACCATAGATAATTCAAGAGCAATTATACTAGTTTAAGGAAATAACTATTTTTGTAGTTTCATCAAGTATCTAAAGTGAATTCTTTAAAACAAACCATTACAGCATCATATAAGCCAAGATTTCAGTCAATTCCAAATTAACTTATTGTTAATTTTTTAAGACAGTTACAAATTAAAGTACTTGGCAGTTAATAAAAATAATTAGAAGTACCATAACAAAAATTGAACAACAGTAAAGAAAAGTAATATTACCTTATGAAGCATACTTTCTATTGTTCTCATATGATTAGCAACACATTCTTTGTCTCTAGAAAAAAGAAAGATAGGATATGAGTAAAGACCCAACTTTTCTACAACTGTTACGCATTTTAGTATAAGTCACGAGGATAAACAGAATTTGGTTATCATTGTTTTCCTTTTAAAAGTACAAAACCTACTATATCCACACTTAACTCTTGTATTCGCTTATGCTGCCTATCCTGTACTTGGGGGGGCACACAAAAAACTGAAAAAGAAAGCAAAAATAATGATTATATAACTGATAATAAAAATATTCTGGAAAATGTATTCTTTTTATTTATAATACAAAAGACTAACACTTTTAATGATAGGGAAATATAAATTGTTTACATTATGTAAAATAGTATTTTCCTTTCTACATAGTTTTGTGTGTGTGTGTGTGTGTGTGTGTGTGTGTGTGTATGCGCACTGTAACTACACAAAGAACGCTCTATGACCTGACAAGGAATATGCAGTTACTAGTGTCTCCTATTGGCCTTGTATACTGAATTGAGCTTTCATAATTAAAAAATTCAAACAAATATGCTGAAGACAAAAATGAAGTAGCAAATTTATACACTGAAAACTGTAAATAATGAATTACCTCTCCACATTTCAAACTAGCCTTCTGTAGTTTCATTAGAACATACACTTAGGGTCACAGATCGGAGATGTGTCAAACTCCTGACTTAACAGCAATGTTGCAAAAACAACATAAATCTGGAGGTTTTATAATCCTTTCGCTAATCTCAGAATTTTCTCAGAGCTACAACACTCACTGGAAATTATCTACGCTAAGCCTCTTCACTTGGTATGAGGAAATTGATCCTAAACAATAGCAACAAAAACTGAGTTTTTAAAATGACAATTACATATACCTAAGATGGTGGTGCAATGTTATATAGCTTTGTAGTTTAAAAAAAAAAAAAACACTATCAGTGGATATTCAAACATGCTAATATTTGGGCCTTGTATCAATTCATCTTATCATTATGCTTAAGTGATATCACAAGCCCAGATGCAGATTCCCTTTTCCATGATTTACAGACTACAATCTACAGTTTACAGGGTATATTCACATTCCAAGTACTTTATGCTTGATAACAGTTGGTCTCAAAAATTTTTTAATTAGTATACATATTTTTACAAGTGCAGGAATTAAGAATTCCAAATTGAGACATTTATTTTATTTAAATCAGATGTTTAATTCTTGAAAAGACTAAGTCATGCTGTTATGCAAAGGACTATCTTAAAATAGTCATAAAATTCATTGTGGGAAACAAAAATGCCCAAGAGAACTGTTCGATTTGAACTTCGCAATATATGTCAACTTGATACCTAATAAAGGAAAAACACTCATCCCATTTACATTGCAGTCCACTTGAAAAATACATTTTTTTCTATTTAACATATTAGAATACTGAACTATGACATGATATTTCCTATGTTCAATGTTTTTGTTGCATTTTAAAATGCTATGGTACACATGCTGATTGTATACTAACATTTCTTTACGAAAATATTATTTGTATTGTTAGTAGGTTAGAATATATTCACAACAAAATTTGAGGACAGTGGAGAAGAGGATAAAGAATATGTGGCAGAAAATACTATGCAAAATTTTTAAATAAAGTCTTATATTCCACATTAATAAAAATATGGTCTCAAACATGTAACAATATAACAGAGCCCCAAAAATGCATAATTAGAGGTTATATGGAAGCTTATACTTTTCTGAGGCTTCTCAATAAAATATACATTTAGTATGTTAAGAGTTTTCTTTTTCGAGGATATATCAGAGAATTTCAAAGAAAGACAGCTGTACTTTTGTTTTCTAACACTGTATTATCCAGGGCTAAAACCCGGAGCATGAAAGTAAGAATTGATCTTTTGTCTGTTTTAAGTGATCTCCCCAAGGTCCAAATGCTCACTTGGCTGCCATGCGGAGGGCACTCTCTGCATCATGGATGTTCTCCTCCAGCCGACGCTTGTCCTGCTCCAGCTGGGTAAGATGTCTATTGAGCTGACGCAGAGATTGATCTTTTCTTCTCAGCTCCATCTTTGCCTCGGAGAGACTCTGCAAGCAGACAGAAAACAGAGTTACTTGTCAGCCCTGATAATTAACTTCAATTTATGCCATAGGCTATTAAACAAAGAAAAATACAGACTGACTGAGAAGTAGAGTTGGGTCATTACACATCAAGGCTTAACAAATTTTCTGCAAAAATTTTACACATTTACTAATTAGAAATGATAGAACTGATAAGATTTTGAAAAATGTTTTGTTACAAAATTTGACTTTTTCTTAAAGTGTTGAATAGTAAATAAATTATGTTCTCACTAGAAATATCTAATTATACAAATCTCAAGTTGTATTTAATTTAATGATGAAAGATTTCAAGAAACAAAGTATATGAAATTTAGTATCTATTTAACTATAAATTTAAAAAGCATCACATGCCCAAAATGAGTACATGATTGAGAGAAAGGTAGATACCTAAAAAACAATGGTGAACTTAGTACTTCATTTAGAAATCTATCTGTAAGAAGTTGCTCTAGACTTCTCAGTGAACAAATTGGACTCTTAAAACTTACTTATTTCCAAGTAAATAAATTTCACATGAACAATAGCAACTTAAATGTGATAACACACTTTAATACAAAAAGTTAAGAATAGTACTTGTATTCAGAATCACTTAAAGTCTGTAAATGTCTCCCCTAGTCACAGAAGTATAAAATATGTTCAGTGATTTTTAATCTGAAATACCCACTTAGGACAAAGATTTAAAAATAAAATTGTACAACTTCACTTTGAAAGTTTAGGGCTGAAGGTGTTATAAACAATTTAAAGGAGAACTTCCCAGACCTCAAGATTCTAGGACACAAAATAATATAGGAATCAAAGTATCTCTTACCACTAAAATTCTGTCATTCCTTTGCCTATGAAATTTCTAAAATAATTTAATCAAGTTTTTCAGTTTGTTTAGCAGAGAGCTAAACAACTAACTGCATACACATTCATGTTTTTCTTTTTGCTCAGAATTTAGCCACATATTAATATTCACAACTGTGCTTTACAAATCTAGGAAAGAATAAACAACATGCTATAATTTTATGTTTAAAACTCTTCCAATACTATTCTTTCAGAGCATTCACAATACATAGTTTAAAAACTCAAGCTTCCCACGTAGAGCTAAAACAATTCACTCCGGAAGCAATCATATCAAATCAGGTAGTATTTGTAAATATTAAATGTTTTTAAATCCAGTGGTTCACTTTTAAAACAGCTAAGTTGCTGTTAGATGAATAGGAATCAAAAAACTTAAAATGAGCAAACCATGATTACTCATTAGATAGTAAGTTTTAAAATTTCTAGTACTAACAAACCTTCAAGAATGTTCCAAGGTTGATCAGTGGGTATTAACTATAAGTTATAACTATAAGTTAATACCCACTGATAGGAGTAAGAAGTTCTAGTATGCTATTGTACAGTATGTGACTATAGAAGTAAAGTACTGTATATTTCAGAAAGACTTAAGAAAAGATTTTGAATGTTTTCACCATGAAGAAATGACGCTTGAGAAGATATATATGTTTGACCTAATTTAAACATTATAAAATGTACACATGTATTTAAACATCACATGGTACCCATAGGTACTAAAGATTTTTGGTTTTATGTATCAGTTAAAAATAAATTCACCTTAAATTTAAAAAAGAACATTCCATGATGAAATATTAAATGAATCAAATTAACTTTTAAAAAACAGTAAAGAATAAATTTTTAAAAACTACAAACCTAATTTTATGCCAATGTTAAGACAGTTAAATACACTAAAGCATCATGAGATTTCTCCATTTAAAAACTAAAACCCATTTAATTCCTTTCAAGGTCAAGATTTCCTACATCTTTTAGGACACACACAAAAAGATGCTTTTTTCAGGTATGACGATAATACTAATGATCCACCACAAGTTACATATAAAGCTTACGCTTCTTTCCAACAGAAATAATAAATTTGTGTAAATATACTCAGATACTTTTGCTCATTCTCAGCCCTATTTGTGAGGTGTTTATTTGTGAAAGGACTCTTCAAGCGTTCAGTATATTGTTTCCAGCTTTGTTTAGATTGAAGCTCACTGGTCTAATCTGGGAGAATTCATAAGCTTAGATCATTACAAAACTACACTTGACCTTTCTGCATATAATATACTTCAAAATAAGATACAACTCTTAGCATTAAAACTTCTACTGTATATCTAAATCTTCCAGTATCATTCATCTCTCAGGAGCAATGACAGGGAGCCATCAAATTCTTCTAAAGTCGTCACTATTTCAAGGGCACAGAAAAGGAACAAGTATTGTGTCATACTTCCTATTAAGTAAAAAAGAAAACACAGTCTTAAAATACCATGGTTAATATATTTATAGCCATAAACTTAATTTTAAAGAGTTGAGGGACATTGCCAAGGAATGAATATATATTGAGGTCCTAAGGTTTATGCTAATGTATGCAAAACACCAAGACATAAAAAGTGGTTCAAAATACATCTTTTCTCTAACAGTCACTTTTTTATGACAAAAACAGAATCTTAAAAAGACTCACACTGAACTTTAATTATAGAAAATTTATTTGTATAATGTATTTACATATGTATCTATAGAATATATATAATATATAGCAGAAATATACCATTTTTAATTCAGCTTTTCTCCTGTTCAGATTCATCTAATTAAAACCTATGATAAATTTTATGGACTCATAATATTTCCTACCAAATGACTGAAACCAAGAGGGTGTGCCTCTAGGCCACAAGGCAACAATGATAAGCAGCAGGTTAGCCACTAATTTCTCAACCAGGGTAGATTGTGAAAGTGTGATGTTCTGATATCCAAGAAACTGTTCAGGAGAGAATAGGATAAATCAAGTTTAATAACTCTGCTCCTAATTGTTCCCCCAATGCTCAACTCTAATTACTTGGAGAACTCTCCTGACTGTCACCTGATATTAAGTTGTTGGAGGCTGAGCCTGGAACAGCGAGATAATCAATAAACATTTAGTGGGGAGAAGAATGAAGATCCTGTTAAGCAGTGGGAACCTGCAGCACCCAAAGCCCTTCTGCTCATGAGAAAACCTATGGGACAGCCATAGTGATTGCAAAGCAATAATCCAAAGCACTGTTTTTAGGCCTTGAGGCCTTTAGGCAACAGTACATTTGAGGAAAAAAGGTTAACACGGTCACCCTAATTACAGCCCACTTTCACATACTTCATATATAAGCGAAGACAAGCCAATTAGGTAGAAAGGAAGATAAGGGAAGTTTTATTTGTATACTAATTAAACCCCTGATGAAATTAAAGGAAAAACATACAGCTCTGTAATTGTGTCTGAGAAAGGTCACTACAGGTTCAGTTATCAGAACAGCACAGCCTTGAGATATTTCACTTAATCCACAATACAGCCTTCATTTTGTACTCAGGTCTTAATATTTACCAAAAAAAATCAAAGAATTTATCTTTAAACAGTGTTGTGAACAATTCTAACTGTTAGAAAGTTAATGCTAAATATGATAACAGGAGACTCTAAAAAGCCAGAAAAATCCTACTTACATAAGAAAGGATGCATCAATATCATTTATTAAAGATTCCAGTTCTCATTTTAAATTCAAAATCTCTGAAAGAAAAACTTTTAAATGCATTTCAAAACCTATTATATACTATCTTTATCATATTTCTTTTTAGCTAATGCTACTGCTTGCCTCAAGTACACCTCTCATAGTCCAAGAGAAAAAAGCCAATGTTGTCACTAAACTTTTATAAGAAATATTTACGTGTTATTTTTCCTAAAATAGTCATGATAAGTAAATATACTAGCAATAAAAGCTGGCAAAGCAAAGTATGGACACAAAGCAAACTGTTACACACTAGGAAAGCTTAGGAATGAAATACATGTAAATACGAATATTAAAATGCTCCAAACATGTTTTACATATCTTTTTTCTTATACATAACTTCTGAAGTTTCTATAATAAACATGCATTACTACTGAATAAGAACACAAACTATTTTATGTTGTAATTTTATACTTCTAAAGCATTATTTAGGTTCATAAATTAATCGTAAATATAAATTGAAATTCCATTGGTTTGCATCTATGAAAACATTTTGTGAAGTGGAAATATTTCTTAAAATAATAGCTTTATTGAGATATAATTCCCATAGCACACAATTTACTCTTTGTATAATTCAGATGGTTTTACAGAGCTATGCAACCATGTCCAGTGAAGATCTTCTTTGAAGTGAAGTTTAAAACAAGAAACAAAAAAAAAACACAAAAAAAACCTTTTCAAAACAACATGGCTTCCTAAATATAGCTATGCTATTATTTTAGCAAACTCTAATTTAAAACTATATCAGATATACAAGGTTTATGATTTTTATAATAGTTTTAAAAATTAAAAATTCATAACATCAATTCCATGAATCAGAATATTTGATTAATAAATGTGGTATAACACAAAAGATAAAGCTATCTGAAAGGATATGCACACCTCTCCAATTAATATTTCTGGACGCCAAGGGAATCACTCAAGATAGTTCTTTTTCATAAGGGTACTGTCTAGCAGTGCTTTAGACCATTAGGCCTCTAGGAAGACTGAGCCCCAGGGGATATTGCTTTCATAGATTTTCTTTTGTCTAATGGGAAATATCTATGGATCCACATTCCTACAGACTAAAAGCTAATGGCTTATTCAATTTGTTATAAAAAGTCATATAAAATCAAGGCAAGACAACAACACGAGTCTTATAAAGAACTAAGTCACATTTCCTAAATTAGGAAAAAATTTCTATAACATTTGTAAAAATTAATTTATAACCGTCTGTATCTTTTGAATAAGCATTCCTAGACTTCAATGAGCTGGGCAAACCATCTCAGCCCACTAAAATTAATCCTGATAGGAGAAATAATTCTATTTTCAGCATGTAAGAATGTGACAGCTAAAAAATAATATTAATAAGAATTAACTAAATGACTTCAGGGTGGATCAAACTGAAAATTGACACAGAATATAAAGTTAAAATAACACAACTACCAAATTTATAATAG
>RJWT010002304.1:0-41678 GCA_004365215.1 Cuniculus paca | reverse complement strand
TCAAACATTTTCACCCATAATCTAATGACTCAAAAGCATTTAGAAAAGGTATGCAATCACACGATATATACAATATTTATTTATAGACTTTATATATTTATAAAATACAGGAACAAATTATAATAAAAAAATACTGTATGTTTGGCCAGGTGTCGTGGTGCATGCCTGTAATCCCAGCACTCAGAAGGCTGAGGCAGGAGAATTGTTGTAAGTTCGAGACCAGCCTGGGCTACAAAGTGAGCTCAAGGTCAGCCTGAACTGCATAGTGAGACCCTGTCTCAAAAAGACAAAAAAAAAAAAAAAAAAAAAAGAAAAAAAGAAAAGAAAAATACTGTATGTTTAAATTTTTGAAATTATTATAGTAAAAGACACACTGCCACGAATCTCAAGACACTTCTCCTCTCTTCCAACAAACACTCATCCTACCACTCTTGACACTCTGAAGCCATCCTGAAGTCCTTTTTTGTGACTGTCTTTAGTTGCACTGTCACAGCGGCATTGAGCCCTTGAATTGACTCAAAACGTTCACCTTCTGTGGCCATTTCGACTTGGGAGGGAGCCGACAGTCACAGTGCCAGATCTGGCGCACATGGCGGATGAAGACACAGGGTGACATTTCTGTGAGCCCGTCCTTCCTCTGGATGGCAGTCAGGAACAGCATTCACTGTATTTTTGATCACACCTCACAAAGACACTCACAAAAGACCACTTCCAGAACTGCTTCAGGAAGCAAGAATGTAATGTGAACAAAGCAAGGGGGAGTGTTTTTGAGTGAGATCAACGACAATGTATCTTTCACTGTACTAAATTTAAAAAAAATTTAAACATTCACTGTGTTTTTTGATCATACCATGTAGATGCATACAATATGTGTGTGTACACACGCATACTTCTGTAATGATTCTGAAAGAACTAAAAGATGCAGGGAATTTTTAAAATTGTTTTGCTTTACTTCAGTTATGTCTTTCCTTTCCAACCACTGTGTAACTGTACGCATACATCTCTCTCAGGATATCCAGCCCAGTGAATTTTTAACCCAGTGCTGGATCAGTTTTCTTTGTCTCACATGAACACCTGAGAAAGTATCTGGCTTATGTTGAAAAGCCAGGTTGTAAGGGTAAAGAGCATTTTAAACAGTAAGACTGCACATACTGTACCTCACACGAGGTACGTGGAGACAGAGAAGATGCCTGAGGAGTACACACCTTTCTCTCACATCAAATCTGTTCATGGGTCTTTGCCCACTGAGAGGTAACAAAAGGCAGGACTGGTTCCTTTAATTATTTTGCATATTTACTTTGGTTGTTTGTATAATGGATCTGTGTAAATTAAACAAAGGTACCGATGTTACAACGCTGAAGAAAAGATCTGCATAAGAAAGCATGAGAGGGAACAGTAGTAGCCCAGTAACCGTGTAAACAAGATGAAAAAGTACAAGAAATTTTGAGTTCCTAGAGTCCTACCCTCTGGCTTAGGTCCTGGTCCTCCTCTTTTTTTTTTTTTTTCTATTTTTGTTATCGGGGTTCGAACTCATGACCTTGCACTTGCCAGGCAAGTGCTTACACCGCTGAGCTAGATCCCCAGCCCTCTGGTCCTCCACTTGCTTGCTGTTTGATGTTACTAGGTAACAGCCTATGCTTCAAATAAGCCTATTTCTTGTTTACAAATCCCAAGTCATTGTGGTTTTGTTGAGGATTTAATAATGTAAGTAAGAATACTTGATACTTAGGAAATAGTTTAAAAATGTTAAATTCCTCTTGCCTCTCCTCCATCTACCAAACACACAGCTGAACAGTTGGAAAGTGAATGTAACAATGAAAAGGATGGTCGATGTCAGATTACAGAGCTTTATATTCCAAGCTATAACCCAGAGCCATCCAAAACAAATATGTGACTTACATAACTTAAATTTTCCTAGCAGCCACAATTTTAAAGTTAAAAAAGAAGCAAATTTTGATATTTTGCTGAATCCAAGTATGTTCAAAATATTTTCATAGTCAACATAAAAATAATAAAATACATTTTATATCTTTTAAAATTCTTTCTGAAATCCATGTGTATTTTATACTTGCCACACTTCTCAATTCTGAGTACAATTCACATGCTCAAAAGTGGCAACAATATAAGACACATCAGCTGTAGACAATGGAGAACCACTGGTATATTTAATCAGCGGAATAGGATGCTTTGGAAAGTTAAAACTGTTAGCAGTAGCCAGGTGTGGTGGTGCACACCTGTAATCCCAGCATTCAGGAGGCTGAGGCTGGAGGATCCCTGCAAGTTCAAGGCCAGCTTAAGCTACATAGTGAGTTCAAGACTAGCCTAAACTACATAGTGAGACCCTGTCTCAAAAACGAACAGTTGTTAGCAGTGCTTGGACCGATTATAGGAGAAAAACGGCATAAGCATGAAGACTGATCTGAACAAGGAAAAACAGCCAAAATCAGATGAAGAGAGAATTTAGATGATCCAATGATAGATTTCATGGGATGAAGGTGAGCAAAGTGGGTGAGATGGTGCTGATAGGCTATGTATGATAAAATAGTTGGCTTGTCTCTAAATTGAAAAGCTAACTGTTCTCCACCATCAACTTTATATGGTTTTCAGGCTAACCTACTTCGTTATATAAGCCTACTCTTGAATCTTACTTAGTAAAGAGAAACCCACACAGCAAAAACTAGGTAAACGTCTTCATCTCCCATGCAGTTCAGTGGCCTAGGGCCTGCTCAACACGCACAGGGCACCAGGGTGAGTCTCCAGCACCACACACGTGTGTGCATACAGACAAAACTACAAAACAGTCATCAGATACTAATCTAAAGTGATTACTGGCCTGGTAGCTCCTCAAAGGCACGGACCAAACCTCACTGACTTCTGTCTCCCTCCCTAAACAGACAAGTCCATCATGGTAGTCTCTGACCGAAATCAGTAGAGGTTTGTTGGACTGAACTTAACTATAGAGCAAATGAAACCAACCATTTTCTTCTGTTGAGGTTTCATACATATCCACCTTTAAAATATATCTGAAGAGCTCAAGTTATATTCTTGTCCCAGATTTGCCCTTAGAAAACTGTAGTTTTTGTTGCTACTTATAGTTAGACAAATAAAGTAAAAAAAAAAGTCTACAGGCATATAAAAGCACGGCAAACAATGATCTCTTCCCCACTAACCTTCTAATTGACAGACCCTAGGAGAAAAAAGAAAGTACTAGAAAATGTTTCCATCACAAATTTCTGGAGTTTGAGTGGAGTATCAAGTGAGCAGAAAAAAGAGTTGGATGAACTATACCTGACCTTTCAATCATTCATGTAAACATAGTCACAAGACACAGGTGCCATCCCTGTGGCCTTCCTCAGCTATGCCCCACCCACCACCCCAGAGAGCGCCCCCTACAGGGCTTGCAGCCTTACCTCAGACAGCAGGTGCTGGATCACAACTGTTAATGCTTCAAGCTTGATATTGCCCCGGGAGAGAAGCTGCTTCAGCTGCAGGATAAATCCACTTTGGCTTTCACATTTCGTTTTATACTGAGCCAATTCCAGTGCTTTTTCAGAAGACAGCACATCTGGAGACGTCTGTGTCTGGATGCATAGACTTCTGGGATTCTTTTGCCTGCCCTTTTCAACTGCAAGAGGAATTAATGTAGCACAAAGACATGTGAGGTTAATTCTTATAATCACCACCACATGGGTTCAAAACCAACTTTATAAGCCACAGAAATGCATTTAAATTATGTTTACATAAGGGACTCATAAGGATGAAAACTGGAGTTGATCAAGGATCTAGATGTTTGGAATTCATAAACATAATGGTTTTAGTTTTAACTTTCAAAGATTTATGCGGGGCAGAGAATTATGCATATGAAACAAATAGATTTAGCAGCCCCGAAACATGAAACTAGTATGTAAAATATTGATTTCATAGGTTTTTAAGTTTTCAGTTGAATTGGCAGGGAAATCTGACTGTGACTACTATTCTGACTGTCTGATCACATATGCAGAAAGGAAAACACAAACAACTGAACTTTCCATGTTTCTTACTCTTCCTCAACATTTTCTAAAACCATCTCCTCCTTTGATTGCTGACAGCCTGGTCATTATGAAGTTTAACCCTGCAGATGTGTCATCATCTCCTCTCTATAAATCAGCACATACATCGAGAATCTATTCTCATTTTGATCCTATCTTTAAATTCATGGTTAGGAGTGCAGTTACTTGGCTGTACTATTCCATTTGCTATCAAGTTTTGTTCTTTTTTTTCCTCCTCAAGCAGTAATAATGGGTGAAATGTTTTTTAATAGCACATGCTAATGCTCCAAACCCATGTAAGGTGTCACACACAGTAATTATTCATTTCTTATGCTGTCATGCCCTCAGAAGAAATCTGCTTTGAAAAACTCTTCAGATTTGGAACCATTCCAAGTGTCTCAGTCACTTTAAATATCAAACAGAATTGGAAAAACAGGAAACAAATTGCTTAGCTTCTTGGAATAAACAGGCCAAACACAGTATGGGAAAAATGTTTCCTTATTCTGACACACATTCTCTATGGCATCCACCTCCTGTGGTGACAAACATCTAAGCGAGACTTTTAAACGGTCAGGGACTGTTTTCTGTAATTGTTCAGGGAGACACAAACCATGATCATGATTATCGAACAGCAAATAAAACTTCGGTATTTGTGTTTCAAGAACCAATGGCAAAACACATTCAATATATTCTAATTATAAAACAGAAAAAAGGCTTTTGTTTCTTATGTTTGCTTTACATGGTTAGACAACTCATATTTGTATGAATATTTGATAATCCTCAGTTCTGAAACGACTAAAATATCCTTTGTGTTTATTAATACTTAAAGAGACATCTATCTATTATTTATTAGCAGTTTTTAACTTGTTTACCAGTACTTGCAACTTCCTCGGTAGATGGAGAAAATACCCAACTTGATAGTGTCATAATATTACAATTCAGGAGAACAAGTTACTACAGAGTCACTATCTTAATGAAAATAATCTAAATATTTGACAACTTGTCAAGATATCTGTGATTGGTATTTCTTTATTTTATATCATTTTCTAAATAGTCTAAGAAATCATACTTGTCACATTCTATACAATAACAATGACACAGTGTTTTGCTATTCAGTGTTCTCAAGTGCCACCTCCACCCTGCTTATTCTTTGAGACTGTGAGGCCAGCTCTGAACTCTGAGTCCTCCTGCCTCTCCCTCTATAGAGGGGTGTGCAACCCCATCTGGCTTTCCTCGCTTTTCCCCTCCCAGTAACCTAGGTAAAAGGGAAGGAGGTAAAAGGAGTGAAAAGGAGCTCCTGGAGGTAAAAGGACTTCTCCAGGCCTCTGATACAAGTCTCCAATGTTCCCACACCTTTGGGGAAGTGGATTAGGTAGTGATATAATGTATTTCTGAATTGTAAAAATATGCTATAAACCTAAAAAATATTATTTGAAATTATTCAGGTTATAGAGGCCCACAACAGATGAATGGAATAAAGAAAATGTGATATATATACACAGTGGAGTACTATTCAGCCACAAAGAAGGGAATTTTGAATCATTTGTAGGAAAATGGATGAATCTTGAGACCATGATGCTAAGTGAAATAAATTAATCATGAATAGCTAAATATCTCAGGATATTGCTGAGACTCAAATGATATATAATATGAGAGACCCAAAATATAAAGAATGTAAAAACCAAAATAAAGACCTATGTTAAGAAAGAGGGAAGCAGTCTCTAGAGATGGGACGGGGCAGAGATGAGTAGGGGGAGAAGAGGAGTAAAAATCATCAAAATGCACACTCTACGTATCAAACCACCAAGCTGAATGGAATCAGTATACCACAAAGGTGCACCAATAAAAAATATTCAGGCTAGATGGGAGTCTCTGTCTTGACTGATATCATTGCACAATGTCCTTTCAAAACTTACTTAAAAATTCATTTATATGCTTTGGAATTTCTTAAATCCTTAATGTTTGATTCCAGAATTTTTATGCCTACTGATGTTACTTAATACAATATCACGGTTTTAAAACTGCCAAGCTATAATTACTTGTAAAACCTGAGGTGACTCTTTCATATTAACATTTTTGAAGAAAATCTTCTAGATGCTCATTTTTTGCATACAAATGTATGACAGAAATATTGCAAAATACATATAAAAGTATTAACAATGTTTACCTTTTCAGGGTAACACAAAAATCAGATGGATAAACAGTGTCCTAAGACTTTTTTTATTTTTAAATCAAATTTTGTATGTAATTTTTGAATAAATAATATGTTTATCCCTTGGTTTAAAAGTATAAAAGATGCCTTAAATTTAAAATAAAAATGTAAAAAGATTACAAAAATGAATTCAGAACACTTAAATTCCTATGTAATGCTTAACCATCCCGAGAATACAATCTATTCTGATTTTGTCCTTGGGTAATCTGCATAGGAATCTAAATAACACCAGTTTTGTTAGTGGCTCAAAATCGATTTACAGTTGAGGAGGAAGGAACACACTGGCTTATTGTTCTTCTAGAAATACAGGTCTCCAGTTGTACCAAGTGCCCTCTACCTGGAGCTGGAAAAGTATGTTGTGACCTCAATCTTCCGCCCCATGTGCCGCATTCCCCAGAACAAAACTGCAGCACATGGCGGGTGATGACCCATTTTGTGCCTTCCTTCTCCTTACTCCGGGTTCAACCAGACTTCAGAGATGATGCAAAAATCTCCAGCAATGTGCAGTCCCCAAAGGCTCACACAAATAGCACACTTCATAATGCAAAAAACCCACGGGTTTCCCTTAAAGCCCTTAGGATTTATTATTCACATGAAATCAGCATAATATAAACCACACTTTGCCCTTCAATCCTCATTTGAACTTACATCCTAGGATGTTACTGTTTTGATAATGCAGCTATTTTTGAAAGTATTATTTTATTTTACATCTACTAAATGAACATGTTCTGATTTTAAAGAATCAACTTAATCAGAAATCTTGAAATACTTAACTTCTACATCAGTTTCGATTTGTCTCAAGAAGCTACAGTAATTACCATTATCACTTCTGATCCAGCCTCACCGGGATTCATTCTAATGACTGAAACCTCCACCAACAAAACAAGTCTGGACTCAAAGACATTTGCTCACTTAAAAAACAGCTAAATAACTTAGCTCTCTTTGTTCTTTCTGCTCAGAAATCTCAATTTAATAAGTCTGACCTGATTTATTATCTTCTTACAGGAACTGATTGGGTAAATGGAAACAGGCCCATTTTTCAGGCTCAAGTCACTCAGACAGATCAGTCCCCATCTCAAGATCAAAAATCAGTTTTGAGAGCGGTTTCACCATAGATGAACCATGACCACAAAGACCAGCTGAGGACAGAGTCATCCCAGGGCCAAAAGACTACATTTAATGAACCTGCTGTTTTTCTAAAATATTAAAATCAACTTAGATCCATGATTATTGAGCTTTTGCCTTGGGTTCCATGAAACGCAAAACAAAGTACAGAAATCAGCAACCAGTGTTTCAGAGTCCTATCAGCACATACTCACTGGCCTGCTTATTCTCCAAATATTTATCGACATCCATCACAGAAGCTCTGCTGGGGCTGGCAGATCTACCCTGGTGCCTTGTGGGCAGGGAGGCATCAGCCGGAGGGCAGCATTGCACAGGGAAGAAGGATTTCTTGCTGATCCACTCTCAGTATTGATCTACCTGTGCAAAGGTACAGGCACCAAGTACTACGTGCTTTCACTGCATGCTGCATTGAAAGCTAATGTTTGCCATGTAATATAAAACTTAGATAATGAATTCGGGGGCTATTGAGGGTGTCTCTGGATCTCTACCAGCTTGGACAGATATCTAATTCCTTGCTTGCTGCTTTCATCTAAAATCCCTAATAGGGACACTCATACACAAATTCTTTCTGTCAGTGTTCCTTCAGCATTGGACAGCAGGTGTTTATTGTAAGATATTTCATGAAAACAAAACATTAAAATGGGAATTATTGGAAAATATGTTTTCTGATAAATGAATGTATCCAGACATGAAATGTAAATGCTTATGGGTGACTTCCCAACAAACTGGTCTTTGTTTGCAAGAAATCTTTGTGTAGCAGAGATAGAGATTTGCCATCAACAGTGGCAATGTGACTTGATAATTAGGTGTTAGACCTCTGCATGCAGTGTGGTGAGAGGACAGGCAGGGAATGTAGGCAGAGTTCCTAGAGGCACAGCTGGGGTGGACATTTGCACATCTGACAGACAGATGAGCAGAGAAGCAGCAGAAGGGCATTCCAAGGAGGTGGAGCCAGCAAACACAAAGGCATTCAGGTACAAAGCCCCTGGATATGTGGATATCACAACACAGAAACCCCAAATTAAAGCAAAATAAAGCAGATAAACAGGGTGATAGCATATATGCTATGCAAGGTTTCATCCTGCAGGAGCCAGGGAACAGTGCTGAGCAGAGTCCTGGAGGCACGAAAAAGATCTTAAGAGGCAAAATCGGAAGCACAGAGGGTAGAAGGAGGCCCAGCAAGAGGCACTCGGGGGTCTGGGGCAAGGAACAGGCAGGAAAGGGGGAGTGTGTCTATGAGATAGAATGGGAGGAATGTGTGACCATTTGGAAGGGGATGAAAAAGAAAAGAATTAGGAGGAGTTAAGTACAGGTACCAACTCCCATGAGGAATATAATCATTATGTACTGTAAACACATACTAATAAAAAAAAGAAGAAACCGGGAAAAAAAAAAAAAGAAGAAGAAGTACCCAGGGTGAGTCACAGATTTTCAGCAAGGAAATAATATCAGGAGAAAATCAGCAGGCGGGAACGAGGGCAAGAGCAGCAGAAGAGGAAGAGTTTGGGGTAGGCTATACATGGAAAGTGTTAGGACGTTTTCTCCAACACTGCTTCTAATCTCCAAAAATAGTATATTTTAAACTCACCGGTTTTGCAAATTTAATCACTTGCCATGTGCAATCTGCTCTTTATCTCTTATTGTCCTGAGGACTGGCCCTGAAGAGTGTGAACACACCCACTTGCTAGTTACATCGATATAATAGTGAAACCATGGTAATCTATACAACCTTACCAAATATCTTTATTAGTTATCAAATATTAGTGTAAATTTATTTAAAGCCCTCTAGTATTCCCTTTGATATTTGTTTTTAAAAGTTAATAATAATCACAATTTAGATAAATCTAATATTAGAAATTTCTAGGTAGATAGACCATTTATTTAAAATGGAAGATTTCAAGCTCTGCAAAGCACAGTAATTCTTAAATCACCTAGCCCAGAAGTTGTTGGGGAAAAGGGGGATTTAACATTTTAGCATTTAAAATTTACATTACTATATAAGTAGAATTTGTTGCAATGATTTGTATTACAAGCAACAGGATTTTTGTTTTTTGCTTTTTGTTTTCATTGTAAAAGCAGTTTAGAAAATAGAAGCTATATTCACATAAAATTACTGCTTGGGATTACTTATGCTTACAAATATTTTCTGAAGAAAAAAAAAACCTACCAAATAAAAGTCTAAACTTAACCTTAATATCTCTCATGTACCTATCAGAAAAATAAGTCAAATTCTCATGTACCTAAAACAGACTACTAACTAAAAACAAAGGCTAATAAAAATTCACTTCCTTCAGAAGTACTTTAAGAATGTATTACTTCTTTGTTAAATGGCTTCTAAATAATCTAAAAGTCTATATTGCTATGTTAATATTTAGATCTCAGGCCTAAAAGAACATATCATAAAAATGGAACTCAACAAAAATTTTGAAGTAACAGAACTCTAGGTTGACATTAAATATTCCAAAGATATTTTCATTCTACTCATGTAACAAAATTCTAAGAATATGACTTCTAATTTTAAAAATTGGAATTTGTATTTTAAATTAAGAAAAAGAATAAAACACATAACCACAAATGCCCATTGATGTGGCAAGGTGCTGTTCACAAGACAGCAACCACTGGTAATGGCTTTCCTGCTTTGTTACCATACAAACATAATTTCCCTTCCTAACATGTAAAACTTCATGTGGACCTTTGCTCTTTGTTTTGTCTTAATGATTATTTTGACTTTACCAATTTTATTAGCTACCTAAAGAAATAATTGCTCAGTATAACGAAGCCTGCTTATGGCAACCAGTTTTTTGTTCTGTTTTTAATTTCAGCAGTGACAGCATACAACAACAGGGTGTCCATTTTAATTTAACATATGGGTGAATACAGTACCAAAAATAATATCCTGTCACCATTTGTAACTGATTCTAAAAGAAGAAAAAGTTTCTAAGGTCTTTCTTACAGTTATTGCGTCCAGTGCAGTTATTACTTTGTAATTTTAAATGCCATCTTTTCTGCAGTCTTTGCAGCTGGAGCTAGCTAGCTCAGGTGAAGCCAATGATAGCCCAAGTGAGACCACATCCTGTGGACTGTCACTCTCTAGCTGCAAATGGTAGCCCCCATCCTCACGGCCACATTGCAATCTGGCTGTTTGTTAATAGGGCCTCCTGAAAAGCTGCATGGTTGAATCCAGGCACATGGAGACATATAACCTGACTTGGGGAGCGGGGGGAGATCCCCCAAATAGACTCAAGTGGATTTAAAACTTCATTTTTGTGTATTAAAGGCAATAGACTATATTATTAGAGAAAAAAAAATAAAGCAGATAGTAAAAATATTTGACATTATTAACATTTAAAAAGCAAACAGCAAATACAGAGTATCATTCTCAAAATACTAACTTTAAGGAGAACCAACGGAAGAGGAAAATGCCTCCAACATTGGTTTCCAGGAAGCAACAGGAAAATAGCAAATCTCTCACTTTCTTTTGAAAAAGTCTTAATTTTCTCCAACACTACAAAATTGTAATATTATAAAAAGGATCCTTATGTGCTAAAATAAGTATTATCTAAGACTAATACAATGAAATGACATTCAATACTAGATGCATTTTTAAAATCACAATTGTCTTTTTACCTAAGAAAACAATATGCATATACTACTAGTGAAATACTTTAGCTCCAAAACATGCTTCAGAGCTAACAAAATTAGTACATATTAATTAGAATGAATCTCTATTAACCAAAGCTCAGGTAACCAGCATATTTTAATTGTTCTAATTAAATTAATACTTACTATATCTATAGTTCACCATAATCTTCCAGTGTTACCAGATGAAAAACATCACTATACTTCCCATTCTGAATTCAACTCTAAGTCTTAATTTATGGTTTAATTTCCACTTTTGAATGATATAGATACTAAATTAAAACAGTTTATTGTAGTAAAGCTTTGTCTGAAGTCTGTCAGATTAAGATGTACTGCTATCTTTTTTTTTTTTTTTTTTTTTGGGTAACAGGGATCAAACTCACAACCTGGCGCTCACCAGGCAAGCACTTGAGCTGCTGAGCTAAATCCTGGCCCTGTACTGCTATCTTTTTAAACATCTAGCTTTTAGAAACTTATCTAGATAAGATAAAATCTATTGTGAATAAAAGGTCATTTGACATCAGATTATCTTCTTAAATAGAATGCTGTAACCAACAAAGAGCAGACTAATCTTGAAGAAATTTCAAGGCAGTCGAAGGTTGAGGTGGTGGCATGGTTACTACTGGGGGATTTTAGCCAGATCTATGTTGAGAATCAAGAGCAAAGAGCCCAGCAGAATGACTTAGAACATTTGAGTTTGGCCAGAAAGAAATCTCCAGTAGAGCTGTGGCCTGCAAAGACAAAGCAGAGGAGATCTCGATTGCTGAGAAAGAACAGAATAGAAAAGATGGCCTGAGGGCATCAAAAGAAGCAGCAGAGTTTCACTCTTTGCAGCCTCAAAATTGCAAAATTGAAAGACTTTGCTTTGAGAAGAAAATCCCAGAGCACCATGTTCCAGAATGGCAGTGGCCTAGAGAATTTGTTCCTTAGGACTGGGTTAAGTGTCCTCAGCAATCCAGGCACTTGACCCATACAGCCAAATGAGAGGGAAGCCTGGCTACTGTTCCAGTTGGCAGCAGAACTTGGCATCACCTGCATGGCACAGGTTTTAGGCACATGTGGAATGGAAGAGTTGTAGGATCAGGAAGGCTTCCACCCAGATTTCAGAAGAAGGCCTAGGAGGCCAGGCAATGTGTGTAGCTGTGAGTGTGAAACTGAAGGTTTAATGGGAACCCCAGAAGTTTGGAGAAGTCAGGAACATGGATCATCTGAGGAAAGCCACAAGGAGGGAGCAGACCCGGTCCCAGAGAGAAGCCAGGGGAGCTATAACCATTGGCAGTGCTGTAGGGGTGGAGCCACATAAGTCCTGTGGAATTCACAACTTGCCACAGATTGCCAGGGATGCTGGAAGTGAAACTGTGAGATTTAATGTTTGTGCTGCTGGATTTTGGTCTTGCTTTGTTCCCATCCCTTTCTATTTCCCTCTTTGTAACTTTTGCAATGGAAACACCTACCTTGTGCCATTGAATGTTGCAAGTGTTTAACTTTCATTTGTACAGGGGCTCAGAGCTAAGAGTTTGCCTTAAATCTCAGAGAAGACTTTGGACTTGGACTTTTCAGCAATGCTGAAACTGTTAAGACTTTGGTAACTCTTGGAGATAGCTTAAATGCCTTTTGCATAAAGCAATGTGCATGAGTCTTTGGGGGGGGTTAAGGGTGAAATGTTATGGTTTGTGTTACCCCAAACCTCATGTGGTCATGGGCCTTTTCTTTGTTTTGTTTTGTTTTCTCAGTCAGAGGTGGCTGAATCTAGAGGTGTGATGCTAGCTAGCATTAAGGGTGTGTGATTAGTAAATCAGTCTTGATTCATTTGGCATATTTCTGGCTAGGATTAAGGTGTGAGTGTTCTATCCACCCTAGAGTTGGTAACCTGCATACAATATAAGGGACAGAAAGAGTCTTGTCTCTTCCTTTGTTGCTTTTGCTATCTTGTGGAGGCCATGAACTGTCCTCTTCTGTGATGACCCTCTGCCAAGCCATCCTGCCTTGGGGCTAGCTGATTATGGGCAGAAACCTCTACATACTGTGAGCCAAATAAACCTTTCTTCCTTTAACCATGGGTATCAGGTATTTTGTCTGAGCAACAAGAAAAGTAACTAAGATATACATAAAAGCCACATCTACGTTTAAAACATTTTTCTCAATGCATTATTTTAAAATGGAAAATTCACTGAAGTGACCAAAGTCAAATAATAAGACTAACATCCAAACAATAAAATAACTTGAAAGTTTAATTGAAACACAGTAATTATAACTAAGTAATCACTCTCCAATCCTGTTATATCAAAAAGATGAACATTAAGACCTACTGCAAGATTTGAGTTGTTAACTAGTATACTTTCTTCATTTGCAAGTGGCCAATAAGTACTTCTGAGAAGTAACTGTTTTGCCTTCTCTCAAGTAGACACTATAAAATATAGGCATGTATTATAGAGACTAGAGAAGTCAAACCTTCAATTTTCCAGCCTTGCCTGTAGGTTGAGATAGCTACATGATTGGGATCTAGCCAGTGAGATGTAAGCCTAAGTGATTTGGTGATACTTCACCCTATTTCTTTTCCTTCCCAAAGCAGCCACTGTGAGATTATGGGGCAAGAGTCATGAACAAGACTAAGAAAATAGCACAGATATGGATCCTGACATCGATGACCTAATGAACATCACACCTGCTGCTTCTTAGGGGGGATGAAGAAGCTACTTTTAGTTAAGATGGGTTTGTTTTTTTTTTAACAGTTAAAAGCAGTCCTACTTAATAGTTCGAAAACAGAATACCAAATCAGAGAACAAATTTGATGCATTTCATTCTAATGAAACAAATTTATTCACATTCTGCCCAACACTTACTGAATACCTAATCAAGTGATTCTCTTCAGTGCTGCTTTAAGTACAAGAAAGTATTTAGCTTTGCTAATACTATATCCATCTGTCTTGCTACAGTAACCACTTTTAATCCAACCAGCTCAGCAAAAAGAATTTTATTTCTTAGTATATTAAATCACCCTCACTGAGTCAGTGAGAACATTGACTCTTTGAGGTTTCAATGTCAGTATTCATAATAATTAACATAAATATTTCCAGCTTTGAAGGAAAACTGATTCCAAGTGGCAAGGAATATTTCTACTGAGAAGATTCCGTTCCCTATACTGACTGATTACAAAATTGGAGCTAATGTGTTCAGAACTTTTCTGAAATACATGAAGGTTAATATTTCATTAAGAAACACTGCTGCCAGCTCTTTGTCAAGCTGGTGAAGTCACCTCTGGGATTCTTAGAAGACCATTCCCCAGTCCTGACATCCCCATCTGTGCTGACATCCTGCAATATCACCCAAGCCTCCTGACAAATTCACTCTCGTTCTCCTCACCCTTATTTACGGGGAGAAAAAATGACATCCTGGCTCCAACAATACATCGTCGATGGGTGCTGTCCACTAACAATACTCCAAGGTGTGGGGTGCTGCACCTCTCATTACAGTCTCTGCTCAGAAATACTGTGATTCTTTTGTTTCCTTAAAGAAATCACCCTGTCCTTCACCTCCTGGCTTTCCCCAGCTACTCACTCCTTCACCAATTCCACATATCCTAAAGAACCAACTTAAAAGACACTTCTTTTGGAACATCTTGGTCAAGGCCACTCCTCCTCCACAGAGGCCCCCCGGGTGCCAGTCCACACCCTACCGTGATCACCTGGTGTTCTGTGTCTCTTCCTCTGTTAAATTGTAGGCTGGGTAAAAGCAGGGGCCCTGTGGGACCTAGTCCTAACCACACCCTCAGCTTCTAGCCCTGCGCCTGGCACACGGCACAGGTCTCACAGGTATTTGTGACACAAATGAGTCGATCCTGCAATGTTAAAGGCAGTTCAGAAGCACAGAAAAAGCTGGTGACACGAGCCAAATATAAAACCCTTCAGATTGCCCAGTGAGCACGGTAGGGTTTCATGATACTGATTTCAGTATCTGACTGCTTTTTACTAAAAGAAGAGCAACTTCCAATTGTATCGCCAAATGCCTGCAGTAGGCTAGTGGCAGGGGTAAAACTGAATAGAAATGACACAGGATGAAGTCTCAGATTCTTGCAACTAATTGCTTGTGGATAAATGAGGATGAATAATAATTCAGAGATGTATGAAGCTTGATAATAAGGCAGAAACATGCTGTCACGAAGAGAAACTGGTAAGGCAGGAGAATGAACCAGCCTTAGGAGATAATTAGATAAGATGCATTTCCATCTGATACAGAAAGAGTTTGAAAACCCACAGTGAGGGACTTCATAAAATCTGAAGTAAGGGTATCTTGGAAATCATCTCATCTGACTTCCTTATTTTGTAGCCCTGAGATGTTAAGTGAACAAAATCATTCACCTAGTTACTAGTAGACCCAAGGCTACCACCAGAGTCTCTTGGAATCTAGGTCAACAGTTCTGACATTAAGGGCAACAACATCACTTCATTTACTAAGAATACAAACAAAATCACAGCTCACAGATCATTTAGATATGAGTAAATGCAATGGCTTCAATATTCAGTTTTGAGGGCATTTTTTTCCCTGACCTTAAAATCACATAACATGGATTGGATCACAAAAGATTCTTATGGGGAAAACAGAACTATATTCTTTATATAACTTTTAAATGTTTCCCCCATACAAAACTCTTTCTCCATCATTACTATTCTCTGGGTTTAACAGAAATACTGCAAACCTCACAACCAGAAAAACCTGTAAGCCAAAAATTCTAAACAGAGGTCCCAGGTTTTAGCCCCATCTCTGTCACTTACTGTGTGCCCATGCACACGTTAGTTCACTTCTCTGGGTCTTCGACTTCCTGGCAGGAAATAAGGCAGACTTGATTATTGGCCTAAAGATCATTACTGCCATCAAATAAATTTTTAAAAACTATTCTTAAATTCAGAAAATATGTCTAAACATCACTATTATAACTCTCATAATTACAGAATTGTCACTTTCATTCATGTGATCTGCTTCGAGACACAACACTGCAAGCAGCTTAGCATATTGAATATAGAAGGCTGGTTAAACAAATCATGGCTCACCCAACAGTGGGATGTCACAGGACCATTAAAAAGAATAAAGTAGACAAACAAAAAACTCTTACATTAGTGTTTAAAAAACAAGCTATAGAAGAATATGCTTCCATTTCTGTATAATAAAAAAGGGCACAAAAGACCTCCATAGGTTACGTACGATTGGAAAACTAGAGGACACCGAGAAGCCATGAGAAAGGTGGCTTCTGTGAGGTAGGAGAGGCTCAGGGCTGCGTGACCCTCTGCAGTCTGGTTTTCTTTTTCCAGACAGCACAGATTTCATTGTTTCAAAAGGAAAAGTTGTTAAATTGACACTATTTTGCATCATGCAAACTATTACAAATATGAAGTACCCTTTTACTATTTTTCCCCACCTTTTTATTTAGTCTTTCTTATGGGGGAGATGATGGGGATTGAACGCAGAGCCTCATCTACCACTGAGCTACACCCGCAACCCTCAGCTTTTTATGTTTCTCAGGCTGAAAGAATGAGAGTGGCATTTGGACTGGAAGAGGAAGAGCCACTGTTTATTTCCTGGCTTCCCTCGTTTACTTTCAGCTGTCGGCTTAGACAAATAACAGGTCAAGGGGAGTTATGAAACTTCAGAAAGGGTGCTGGAAAAATGAGAATTATCCTACGGAGAAAAGAGATGCCTCTGGGAAAATGAAAATCAGTTTGCTGGAAAAAATATTCACCAGGGACAGAGATATGCCAAGTGAAAAACAAGACACATGCAAGCTGACAAATACATGAAACAGAAAAAAATCTATTAGGATCCCTACTGACCAATCCTACTGTCAACACTAACCAGCCAAAACCAAATATAACAGCACCCTAGTTTTCACAGAATAAAATTAATTTGTCAAAGCTGTAATTATCATCTAGAATAAGAGGCAGCAATGTGAGACTACTAAACCTACTAAAATGGGCAGGCAGGTTTACGTGTGCCTGAAATACACACTGGATTTATTTCTATCTTAGACACTGAAAATGACAAGCTGATATAAACATAAATGTCAGGGGTGGCAGTATTTTGTAACTGCAAATATTTTTACTATTATGACGAAAAAAACTAATTTGGGGTCCATAGACCTGAAGGTGTTTTATTCCAAGAGCATTTAGAATACAGGAATCTTATGGTTTATTAAAATAAAGTAACTAATTGATCTCAGAAACTTCATCATAGGAAACTACAGAAACCCTCTCATTTTTGTCAATAGAAAGAGAAGTATTAGGTCTTCATTTACTTACAGTCCTATTTCCAAAATCATCTGCAGGCAAATGTAATTTAACAGGTGTTGGTTCTCTACAGATTTCCCTGGGGATGGAGAAAAACACTTGTGCACACCAAGGTAACACTTCTGCACTGCACAAACACAAACAGAGCGCCTGCTTACAAACAGCCCAAGTACACCAGTGTGCAGGACCACAAGAGCAAACTGCTTATTTTCTCCCCAAGTAAGCCTGCCTTATTCACTAAAGACAGCCTTATTTTCCCAATTATCTACCTCCTTAGAAACTGAGTAAACATCTGCAACTTAATCAAGATGTCCCCTGTGTTACACTGGGCAGAGACCTGTGCAGGACTGACCTGTATGGAAAATAACAGCGCTTTTCCTAAACCCCGAAGGAAGCCGAAGATTCCGAAGTAATCCTTTGGCAGTCAGTCGGACATGAATGGTGGATAAGGAGAACTTGGGAGACAACAGCATGTTTCAGAGCAGATGGGACGATTTCACAGACGAAGGAGCTTCTGTGCACTCACATGCTGTCTTTTAAAATTCAGTACTCTTCAAGGCCAAGAAGCACAGCAAGAGGAAACATGCCTACATGGCTAATGTCATTCCAGCACAGTCACAAAAGAAAAAAAAAAAAAAACCAGAGCTATCCAAGGGTTTCTGGCTTCGTTTTCACTCCCAGATGTTGCCAAAACAATGCTCTTCCTCTGAGTAAGATCTCCTCTTAGCAAATCCTGAAGCGAGCAGCCTGAGTGACATCACACTGTACAAGAGATGTTGTGCTTCTCATCAGGGATGAGAAAGGGGAGGAGACAGTGGGTGGTCTCAGGAGCTTTACATAACAGCCAGTAATGCCACAGATCCTGTAACTACTGGGAGATCGTAAGGGAAATCAACTACCTCATGTACCAATTTAGTATTAAGGGGACAATATAAGATTTCTTTAAATTAATCTGCCTTGATTTAATGTTTTTAAAATCCTATAATTCATACTAATAGCATTGAGTAGTTTTTTTTAAAAGATATTTTAACTCTCAACCTGACACTTTCGATAAAGATAAAACAACCTTCAAGCAACAAATGTTCCTCATCTTTGATAAAATTTTATTCTAACACGTTTAATGACAGATTGATAAAATGTTCAGCTTTAATTGTTGTGTGTTTAGGACTTCACTAAATATCAACAATAAAAAGTTAAGACTGCTAGGCACAGAGGCATGCACCTATAATCCCAGCAATCTGGGAGGCCGAAACAGGATTGTGAGTTGAGGCCACTCTGGGAAACTGATTTAGCAAGACTGCATCTCAAAACAAAAACTAGAAAAAGATCAGGGAATGTAGCTTAATGCAAAAGCCCTAGGTTCAATCCCTAGTTTTAGAGGTGAATGGAGGAAGGTTATGCAATTTTTCTACCAAAGATAATAAATAATAGTTCTAGAGTAATAGTCAATCAAATAGATAGTATGGTAAGGACTACACTTACCGCATTTATAGAACATCAGGTGGTGGGCTTGGACACGGCTCAGGGACACAGTACCTGCCTACCTATTACGAGACCCAGGTTTGAACTCCAGGACCAAGAGTGAGAGAGAAGAGCATCACATGACCTGTTGCAGTGATTTTTTGAGACTAGGAATGTGGACAGGGTATGATTATGAGTATTTTTAATATGATCTATTAACTTTCATTTAGTAGAATGGTTTGTAAAAGTAGATTAAAATACAATGGCCAAAACCAAAAGAAGTTGGAAGATAAACATATGAATGTAAGAAAATTAACACTGACAATGTGCTCACGTAAGCAAAGCTAATTCCATTGAACCAGGAATAGCCTGAATGCAACAATTTTTCAATTCAAAAAGGACAACAAAACAATGAATAGAAAATGATCAATGCTGGTTTTCAAGATTTGCTAAAAATATTCATTAGAAAAAATACAGAAAGTTAACCACAATCTTATTGAATACTGTTAACACAGAAAAGCAGTTATTCTTTTAGTAATTGTATAGAACATGCAGAATGTGAAGAGAGAAGGTAGAAAAGGAAAATTTGAATAAACCCTCTTCCTACTTCACTCAGCACTCCAAGCTCATCATGTTGGAGACTGTCATCCCAATAACCTTTCCAGGGACACCGTGAGAACAGAACATGTTCATACCCTGAGTCTTCTAAACACGCACTGTATCCATGACAACAAAAGCACAAATCAAGGAATTAAAGACAAGATAATCTACCTTCAGGTGTTGTGTATTTATTTTAGTTCATTATTTTTTAAAAATCCAAACATCTTTCTCTCCAGTTTTCAAATATTAATACATATTGTAACCTCTTTCTATACACCTCAAAACCATGTAAAAACCAACCTATCAATGAGCATCAGAATCATACTGATGCTGATATTACAAATAGACATATCGCAGTCCTTATAGTTAAAGGGTTTCATGGGGGGTAGTTTTGGAGGGGCTTTGTTATACTAAACTCTAAATTATCCCTGCAAAAAGGGAAATCCTTTAATCTAGACTATCCAAGCAATCTAGTCACTAATTAGTTATAGTCATTAAAATTTTTACTGGAACTACACTAAGCTATTCCACATACATTAAAAGTGATGCTATTAATGATCTTTTTAAAAACATCAGATCAAGAAATTGAAAGAAAGAAAGCAAGAAAGCAAGAAAGCCAGTGAGGAGGAAAACTCAGAAGTTAAAGTAATACTTGTTTAACCACTGAAGTATATACACAGGTAAAAAGGTATCCCCAGATACAAGAAATGCTCATTTCAATTTCTTTCACAAATATAGTCTGCCCCCTGGTGGCCTTCAGAGAACAGCCAACGTTTACAATCTACTCTAGGCTGCGGCCTATACACTATATATTCATTTACTTATTTGAATAACCAATAAGTAGTTATTTTAAGGTTTCAACTTTTTTTATAATAAATATTGGAACGATCAAATGATAAAACAGAGTTGGTTCAAAGAAGCTCTTTGTTTAATCAGCTCATCCCTTCTATCTTTAGTTTCTGAAATTATACTAAAAAGAAATTGTAAAAAAGTGTCAGCATTATTATTTTACAAATTCTTAATTTAAGTAAGCACGACAAGGCTTACCAAGGACAGTAGGGTGAAAAAAATCAAGGGAATTCAGTGCTTAAGATAGGACAGTTTACAATTATAAAAATTAGACATAAGGGTTCATAAAATACAGCAAAGTTTATGTTAGGATTTTAAGTGGGAAAATAAAACTAGGATTTCAAATTTTGCTTCATGTAGGATGTCAGCTTTACGTAGAAGAACACTGAAGCAAATGTATACAAAAAGTTCAGCAATGCTTGGGGAGATTATTTTTCTTTGCTATATATTTCTGTGTTTTCTTCTTTTATGTTTAACGGAGATGTCAGGGGCAGGAAAAAATAAACTTCCCAATAAGTTTAAACACTGAATTGTTTTATAGGAAACCTAAAAAATAATCTGAGATTTTACTACAGACACAGGTAAAGGGAAACAATATAAAAATAATTGCATAAAGTCTTGTCATAGCTTATATCTAAAATGTCTCCCAAAAGTCCAAGTGCATTTGGATCACGGGTGTGATCAGCAGATCCATCCAGTGCTTCATACGCTGTTAGGAGGGGGCCTGCCTGGAGGGGCGGGTCACTGAGGTGTGAATTGGAAAGGCAGAGTCTTGTCCCATTCTTTTGTTCTCTCTCTGCTTCCTGGCTGTCATGTGTTGAGCACAATCTTCTACAGGGCCTTTCCACCATATCTTTCCTGTCTGAGAGCCAGTCAACCATGGACTGAAACTTCTGAATCCATGAGCCAAAGCAAGCCTCTCCTCCTTTGAGCTGTAGGTGCTGAGTTGTGGCCAGCAATGGGGAAGATTACTAGTTCAGTACAAGCCCACAGTAAGGCTTCGACAGGTCCATCAGGTCAAGTATGCTCAAACAACAGAATGACACATTTTACTACATAAATTGCATGGCAGACATTTGTCTCATTTGGTTTTTGTTTTAAATTAGTAATTTAGAAAACAATGACAGCACGATTGTAGACATAATTCTAGTATACGCTGCACAGGGGTGCACAGACACTACGAAATGCATTCAAAGTACGGTTGACTTATTGTTCATGATCACAAAGAACCAGGAAGATTAAATTTAAATCAACTGACTTGTTCAGGAATTTGAGCATCTTTATCCAACCAATCCTTCTTAGACTAATACAGAGTCTTAATCCTAATGTTTATCTCCTTACTTTCCTTATCACAACACAAACTGCAACAGACTCTTCATTCTTATTCACCTCAAGGCCCACCTTTTCCATAATGTCATCTTCCTTAGTAGGAAGGCATACGGCTTGTAATTATTAAAAATCTCACAAGAAACAATTAGAAAAAATTCAAACCCTAACCACCCATAAGATTTCGTATAAAGCCTTCAAGAACAGTGAAATTGCCTCCTGTCTCTTTGGGGTCCCAAAATAAGGTCTTAAATTAGGAGCTGTACTGCTTTGATTTCATGTACAATGTTAGTTTTCAAAAACAAACCAAAAGCCTTCACATGTTCATGGTAGAATTATTATAAAAATACTGTAAAACTGGAATTACCTACACGTTATACAGCTCTGCAACTTATCTTTAAACTTTTTTTTCTTTTTTCTTTTTTTGGTAGCGGGGATGGAACTCACGACCTGGCACTTGCCGGGCAGGTGCTTAAGCCGCGGTGCTAAATCCCTGGCCTGATTTTTAAACTTAATATAAGTTGATAAACGACATTTCACACTTATCTTCACAAGGTATTAAATAACCCCCCTGTATCAGTGATGGCGAACGTTTCAGAGCTTTCAATGATGACCAGTAGCCAGCTGTGGCACTATGCCATAGATTCACTACCACGGCTGTTATTCTGGTGGCTTTCAGAATTTCATTAAAACATCAGCGAGCATAATTTAAAGAACACCTGTATGACATACAGACTGTTTCCAATTTGTCCTGATTTTAAGTAATTGTACAAACCAATAAATAAGTAAATCAATCACTTTCCTAGAGTTAATTCTGCTAATGGAATTCCTGGGTAGAAGTGTTTTGCTGTATGCATGGGTGTTCTAATTTATGCTCAATCATCGGCACATGTAAGTACCTATTCCTCCTTATTCATTTTTCTAATACCAGGTATTACCATTAAAAATTAGGCAAGAACTCAAAACGCATTATTTTAATTAGATTGGTAAATTTTCTTCATGATTCTTAGTCCTACATATATTTCTGCCCAATGCTTCTTTTTGTGTATTCCTCTTCCTTATTAGGAAGAACACTTAACATGAAATCTACCCTCACAAAGTTTTCAGTGGACAATATGATACTATTACCATAGGCACAATGTTATATAACAGATCTCTTCCGTCCCTCCCCACACTGGGGCTTGAATCTAGGGCCTTTTCACTGAGCCACATCCCCAGCCTCTTTTCTACGTTTCGAGTCAGGGCTCCTAAATTGCCAAATTGGGCTTGAATTTTGAATCCCACTGCTTCGGCTTCTCAGAGTGCTAGGATTCCAGATGTACTCATCTTGCATACCTGAAACTCTATTCCCCTTGAACACTAACTTTCCATTTCCTGGTAACCGCCTGTTAGACCTCAGAAACCACTTTTTTACTCTCTGTTTTTGTGATTTTGGCTCTTTTAGAAACCACAGCTAAGATGTATCATGCCATACTTTGTCCTGTTACTGGTTTATCTTACTTAGCATAATGTCCTCAAGGTTCACCCATGCTGTTATAGGGTCTCCTCCTTTTTTAAAGATGAATCATGTTCTGTTGTATGTATATACTGCATTTTTTTTCTTACCCGCTAATCCACCGATACGCATTTGGGTCGTTCCCACCTCCAAGCTACGGTAATAATGCCACCATGAATGCGGAAGAGCGAATCTGTCTTCTGGATCCCAATTGTGTTTTGGTAAATAACCTCTCAGAGATATGGTTTGCAAATATTTCCTCCTATCCTGTAGGCTGCCTTTCATACTAATGATTGTTCCTTTGCTCTGTAGAAGAAATGTAGTTTGGTATAGCACCACTTCTCTAATTTTGCTTTTGTTGCCTGTGGTTTTGGGGTCCTACCAAAAAATCATCACCAAGAATGATGTCCTGAAGCTTTCCCCTCCTGTGCTTTCTCCTAAGACTTTTACAGTTTCAACGCTTACACTAAAACCCTTCATCTACTTTTGAATTTTTCCGTATGGTGTGTGATGAGGGTTCAATTTCATTCTTTTACTTGTGGATATCCAGTTTTCCCAGCACCATTTGTTAAAGAGATTATCATTTCCCTTTGTATATTCTTGACACTCTTGTTAAAGATCTGCATACCACAAGTATGTGAATTTATTTCTGGGTTATTCTGGTCCACTGGACTATGTGTCTACATTTATGCTAGTACCATGTCACTTTAATTACTGAAACTTTGTGATACATTTTGAAATCAGTAGTTATGTTGCCAGTGTCTCAGTTTGTTCTTTGCTTATAAATACTGCATATAAGCTGGACACGGTGGCTCACGCCTGTAATCCCACCAATCGGGAGGCTGAGACAGGAGGATCGTTGTGAGTTCAAGACCAGCCTGGGGTTACAAAGTGAGCTCAAGGCCTGCCTGAACAGCATAGTGAGACTCTCTCTCAAAAAGACAAGGGCCGGGGGTCTAGCTCAGTGGCTTAAGTGCCTGTCTGGCAAGTGTGAGGTTGTGAGTTCAATCCCTGGTATCACTAAATAAATAAATAAATAAATAAATAAATAAATAAATAAATACATACATACATACATACATACATACTGCATATAATGATTTTGACAAAGGGGAAGCTTAAAACATTTGTTTGCCAAATCAATGTCTTTTTTTAACCAGTGTTTTTGGAAGGGCCTTTTATGCTCAAGTCTACATCCTTAGTGTTTTTATTTTAATTTTTGTGTTTAAAATGAATTCATATGGAATACGATTACGTGTAATGTGTGAAGAGGAGATCTAGCTCCTGCTGAAAAAGAAGCCAATGTCCCAGTGAGACTTAATAAATATTCATTCCCTCCTTCACACCAATTTGAAGAATGAAATTTATCACATCTCTAAACAGCATTTGCCTTTTAATTGTGAGAGGCAAGTTACGATGAACGTAAGGGGACAGCGGAAGATGAAGAGGACGCCCAGCAGCATCAACATCCCTCACCAGAGCAGGTCTGCTACTCTCAGCCACTGCCCAACATATGGAAAAAGGTACAGAAAGAGCAGTGCAGCTTTACTTTCCAAGGTAGATGCCACAGCCCCTGGGACTGATGATCCTGTGGGAAAAAGTCAGGGATCTGGATAAGCACAACTTTGATGCCTCTGGTATCCCAACAACTTCTCTATGTGACAGAATCAAGGTGATAACAGAATGCTGCAGTATGTGTGACATCTTTATAAACACTAGGCCCTGTTTATTTAGAGTCAGTGGTGCCTGGAATCTTGTAGCATCATAGCCTTTAAATAAATTACAACAGCTAGACCCCATGGAGCTGGTTATTGACTTTAAGTGGTCCCTTCTGCCTGCATTAAGGATTTAAAATAATTCAACTTCCTGGAAAAGAATATTTAAAAACAAGCTAATAGAAATATAAGCACAATGGAAAGGATTACCACAATCACTATCCCTAATGACAGAGGTGGTTACCATTTGAGGTTCTTGTGTGTAAAAAATTTTAGTCCATGAAAATTATTGTCACTTCGGGAACGACTCCCTAAATATTTCCACACTGCCAAATGATAAACTTGAGCAAGTAGCTCTAGCTTAGGACACAAATAGTGGCAGAACCAAGAGTCGTACCAACATCTGGTACCTCAAAAGTTCATTTTCTTCCTGCTCTTCTTCTTAGGAAATAATGAGGATTTCTTTAAAATAACTGATTAAACATTAAACTGAAATGATGTAACATTATAAAATGTGTCAGCTAAAACCCTGTCTTTAAAATAGCATACAGGGCCGGGGATCTAGCTCAGTGGCCTAAGTGCCTGCCTGGCAAGTGCGAGAGCATGAGTTCAATCCCCCAAAAATAAAATAAAATAGCATACAATGTTGACCAGGAAGGGCAAGGTGAGGCCAACACTCTCTGATGTTCTCAATCATGGCATTAAAAGATATGAAACTTCTGGAAAGGAATTTGGAGATCTGAGTGAAGCGACAATGAATTACATATGTTTAATTTACGGATATGACTTTTAAGAATTTGCCATAGAAAACGTCTCCAAACTTAGAAGCACAAGTATTCAAGACCTGTGGTTAAATGATACTGTATGTGCTAAACATGACCATTATTAAAAGTGATCACTATATGTTAAGTTATAAGAGACATAAAGGTATTTGAATTTTATTTGAAGCCTAAGTTTAAAAAACTAAAGGGAGGCTAAGGCAAGAGGATCCCCAGTTTGAGTTCCAACTGGGCAACTTGCTTAGCAAGACTCTGACCCAAATTAAGAAACTGGGAATATACCTCAGTGCAAAGGTCTAGGTTCAATCCCCAGTACTGCAAAAACCACCACCACTGCCACAAAAAAGAAAGGCCTTAAAGTGTGCTTCATAACCTCTATGGGCTAAACTTTTGGGAATTGGGTAAAATGTTATTAAAATTAAAGGATATGAAGTTGGCCAAGTAGAACCTTCACCACTGTTTGCTCCTTAAAAAATAAAATGATCTCAATACCATAGTACAATGATTTCAAATTTAATGGTCAAAGGAGAATGTACATAAAAGCAATGTCTTTTTTCTCATCTAAAATATGCCTGTTTGCCAGCAGAATATAAAGAATATCAAGGTCACCTGCTGTCACAGAATACCATAGTGAAAAAAAAACAAAACAAAACCCTGAACCTTTTTGATTACACAGAAATTGCAAACTCGGGGATGCATCTGAAGTCATTGGCTACATGGACGCCATTCTGTGAGCATCGACGTTGTTCCTCCAAAAGCCACATTAAAGTGACATTTTCCTCATGAAGCTCATCATAGTATCAGTTTAGTCTCTAGAAATGGTAATAACAAACCACCAAGTCAGAGAACCTGGAAGAGTCATGCTAATGACTTTTTGGAAAATATAGGGACCAGGCCACAGAATCTAAATTGATTTACAATGGTGGCTCCTTAAAATATGCCCTGTTCTGTTGCAAAAAAAAATGAGCACTGATTAAAATTATGTTAAAAAGTGATTAACCGGAGACAGCCATTCTAGAACTCTGTCCTATACCTTATTTCTACTTTGTGGTTAAAAGTTTTGTCAAAATCACGTGATTATACTTTCCATTTCTTTTCCCACTTAATCAGAAGTTAATCTACTGTTCTGATGAAATCTTACCTGTCAAGATTCACTGAAATAAGAAAAAATGTCAGTGCAACAATCTAACAAGGGAAGCTAAGCTTTTCTCTACAGAAGAGAAAGGAGATATACTGAGGATCATTATTTGTTATGCCTGTCATAGTTTGCATGACCATAGACTTGGACATGAATTAGATTATCTTTCCAGGTGTTACATTTAATATAGATTAAAATGGTGTAATAGATTTGTCCAACCAGCTGCTTTACTGTTAGGAGAATCAATGACAGCTGCCAAAGTACAGAAGAGTCACTGCAAGAAAACAGCCCTTAATACAGACATGTTCAGAACTTATTTTGAAAACTATAAAACACTGTTGAAAGAAATTAAAGATCTAACTAAACATGAAGAAATTCCATACTTAAGGCTCAGAATGCTTAACAATGTTAAGATGGCAATAGTCCAAAGATCTATCTACAGATTCAATACAACCCCTATCAAATTTCCAGCTGATTTCTTCACAGAAACTCACAGGTCAGTTCTAAAACTCATGAGAATTCAAGGGGCCCAGAAGAACCAAAAAATCCTGAAAAAGAACAAATTTGGATGACTCATACTTCATGATTCCAATACTTACTACATCAAATAATCATGACAGCATAGACATGGCAAAAATAGACATATCAATCAGTAGAATATAATTTAGGATCCAGAAATAACTCCTCATTAGTTATAGTTGATTTTTTTACTGAGGTGCCAAAACATTTTCTTTTTTTCTTTTTCTAAGACATTTTAAAGAAAAATGTTTTTGTAACAACTGGGATGTCCAAATGAAAAAGAATGATGCTGGACCCACACCCTACAAAAATTAACTTGAATCAAAGACCTACATTTAGAATTAAAACAGTACACATCTTAGAAGAAAAGAGGCACAAATCTTCATGACTTTGGATTAGGCAATGCTTTTTGAAATATTTCACCAAAAACATAAGAAAAAAAAGAAAAGAAAAATAAACTGGATCTGACCAAAATTAACATTCATGCTTCAGGGAATACTATCAAGAAAGTAAGAAACAACTCACAAAATGGGAGCAAGTATCCACCAAACCTATCTCTGATAAGGGTTTAACATCTGGAATAAAGAACTACAATTCAACAATACAAATGATTCAATTTTTAAAATGGGCAAAGGATTCAAATAGATACTTCTTCAAAGAAGATATAAAAATGGCCAATAGACACATGAAAAAATGCTCAACCTCACAGCATGAAAGGAAACGCAAACCGAAACCACCATCAGATACCATTTCATATTCATTAGGCATAAAGATAGACGAAAGCAAGTGTTAGCAAGAATGTGGAGAAACTGGACCCCTCATACACTGCTGGTGGGAATACAACATGGTATGGGCTCTTTGGAAGTTTCTCAAACTGTTACACACAGAGTTACCATACAGTCCAGCTTTCTGATAATAAGTAACTGGCTTTCCAACATAAAGTTATTCTATAGAACATGAGCTACTTTTTTTTCCCCTCTTAATCTGTGCTAGAAATGTAGAACAAAAGAATATAAAAAGCAAAATCTACACAGAACAACTTCTGTTTTTTATACTTCACTTGAATAACCATATATAGTCAAACTCAGGCTATTGGGGGGGCCTTTAGAATTTAAATCATTCTGGATGGCCGAGTTCTCTCTAGCTTTAAGAACTTACAAAAGATTAACAATTTCATATAATTCTTTCCACTTCCCTGCCTTTCTAAACTGAGGAAAATGAATATATTCGGTAGGGCAAAGATACTAGTTATTCCCTGAATGGTGGCTACCGATCTATTTTCTTTATACAGGACGCTCACAAGCTTGTGTTTCCTGCTCAGTTTTCCCTCACTAGATGGCACTCTTCACTTAAGATCTCTCCCGGGAGCACATAGCCTTCCTTCCCTCGAAATCGTGGTGGTTTTGATTCCTGCGTATTTGTGCAATTCTTTGACTATCCTGCAAATTCCCTGAAGACAAGGCCTTTGCTCCTTTTGGTCTCAACTGAATCCTGGATGTCTGACAGAGTCACGGAAGATCAATATGAGGTAATCATACCTTTCCCTCTCCTAATCTTTAAGGGATTTAGAATCCACAGAACTGTTTTATAAGTGTGCATAAAATAAGAGAACGTAGGTAAGCATCCAAGAAATCTGATGAACCACATCTAATACAGGATTTGTAACGAACACATTATGTGAACTCTATGGCTTCCAAAAAGGCAAAAAGATTTTAATTCTCATTTGTGGTTCAAATAGTTGAAGCCTCACGTTGTCTTAAAGATATAAGCATGTCCAAAAGAAGAGTAAAGAGAATAGAAAAATCTAAGCTAGAGCTGGGGATTTAGCTCAGTGGCCTAAGCACCTGCCTGGCAAGCATGAGGTCATGAGTACCATGTAGCCGCAACTAAGCTATAGAGCAGTTATTAATGCTTTGCTGGTACACGTCATAAGTACTCATTCGTATCTCAAACCTGACATCTACTTGCAAGTATAACAATGAAAATTCACTGTAAATACATCTAAATACTTTTAATGATAACATGATGTTGCAAAAGAAAGATTTCTTTTGCTCCACTCATATTTAAGGTGGTCACTCACCTGCACTGAAAGATATAAATAGACTTTTCCTTGAAGGACCTAGATATGAAAGAAATATATATAAAATACACATTTTGTTGGAAACATCACACAAAAGCAAACTATAAGTGTGGCTTTATTTTTAAAAACAACCCCAAAATCCTCTAAATGTTAGGTTCTAGATAGGCAATACTACAGTGATGAAATCAACATTTAAAAGTATGTTTTAAGTAAATGATAAAGCAAATATCATCAAAATGATAATATTAAGAGTGGTAGGGCTTAAAATAAAAATTTAAAAATGATATGGCTTTATTGTAAGTTAAATATGACCAATTTTAATGGATATGCCACAGTATTTGTTCAGGCAGTATCAGTTAAAGTTTATTTTTTAATAGTAGTTAATTCACACACTTATGAACAAACACGTTATGCTACTGCTAATGGCAGGTAAGGGCAGACTTTATGAGATACATCCACTAGTATAAATTTTCCGGAAGTACCAATTTCTACTCAACAGTGGAAAAAAAATATGCTTTTTCTCCAAATTAATTCACTAAAAATACAACCAGGACTGGCAATAAGCACAGAGCAATACATCACTAAAAAAAACTATGAGTGACTCTACCTGACATGAAACAGTAGTAACACATAAACCTCTGCAGACTACTACTTAGAACTAGCTGCTGTACTCTGTCAGTGGGATTTTACATCCATGATGAACTCTCAAAATGTGTGGACATAACCATTATAAATGGAAAGTACTGATTGTCATGAAATAAAACCTTTGTGATAATAAAACTCTTACAAATTCAATTGTGAGGCCATTTGAAAACACTAGAGGTTCCTGTTCTACAAAATTATCAGTGGGATCTCTAAATTTTCCTGTTCTGAAAGTTACCACAGTATCAAAGTTGGACAATGCTTATTTTCAGTTACTGCTGTATGGATTATGTGTCTTTATGATCATGAATAAAAACCCCAGTTTCACATCCTGATGTCAACCCTGCAAGGGATCACTTGATTATTTCAAAGTCAAAATATCTCTGAATAAATCTCTAAGAATAAGAATTCATAAATAAGAATCTATGACACAAGAAAAATCTATTTTCCAATATTTACACCTATTTTTGTTTCAATTCGTTAGAAAAGAAAAAAGTGTTGATACACATTAAGTAGGTCAGTAACCTTAAGTTAGAACATGATCCTTCACACACATGTGCACACATACACACATGTTAAGGAAAATGCTGAAAGACAAATATTCTCATATTACTGTGAGAGTAATGCCTTTTTAGAAAGTGACTTGGCAATATATGCTAACAATTTCAAAGAGGTTCATACAGTTGAACCTAAGAATATCCCATGGAGGTAATTAGAATCTAAAACAATGATCACATTAAAGATGTTTTGTCTCAGTATTATGCACTACAATGAAAATCGGAAATTGCCCAAAATAAACAAAACCAGACAACCACAGAATTGGAAAACAGCCATTTAAAACAAAGAAGCTTTCATGATACATTATAATTCATTAAAAAGTAAGATACTGAAAAGTGTATACACTATGCTGCTGATTTTGTTAAACAAAAGCAGAACCATGTTTATATGGGAGGGAAAAAACTAGAAGAAAATGCAATGGTAATTAGTGGTTTATATATAGAATTAAGGAAGACGACATGTTTCTGTTTTCCAAATTCTCTAATATAAATATGGGGCGCATTTCTAGGTTAATTTCTCATTCACAATTATTTTTCAGTGAGGCAATCTTTCAATTCACTACAAACACAGAAAACTTCAATGCATCTCAGACCCACTGTTGAAGCTGCAGAAAAACCATACACCACATGTTTTATAAACCTGAAAATTCTTAGTATTCACAACAATTACAAAGTGAGCAATACAAGAAGGACTGAAGAGCGGGGGAAAAAAAGAGAGAGAAAAAACATGGTTTTGGGCCAGATATTAAAGTAATAAATATAAACACTGCTAGAGATGGGAAATAAATCATGCACTTCTATTTCTTTCTATCTCAGTACTCTAGAGAATTGTAATAATTTAAAATTTTTGTTGTTTTTACCTGATATCCTTGTTCTGGCTGCTGATTTATGTATATCACCAATTTATCCATAGAGCCTATGGACTCAGAACAAGAACAATTCCCTTGGTGTAAAAATGTAATATATCTCCTTACTCAGCAGATTTTTTTTTAACTGCTAACTATACTATAAGCTTAATTGTCAAAATGTGATTTTTTACAAGCCAATGACTTTAAAAGTCTTGCTCTTTTTCTATCCAAATGAGGATAATACCTTTTGGAGGAGTTTTTAGCAAGTGTACATGAGCTCTGGGTACCAAAGTCTTCAAACATAAGGATCCTGAGCCATTCTGAAACGCTGGTTTTGAGGGCTTCTCCTCATATTTGATAACAGCAGCATTACCAGCTGTAACAAAACAGAAAAGCACATTTTATTCATAAGTACAATATTAGCTTTCTATACTTATTCCTCCTTGAGTCAACAAATGCTTGCTAAATACCTATAATATACCAATCGCTACTGTCTGTTGGGAATACAAAGGTAGTTTGTATATTCAGGGATGCAAAGTAAATGTCATAATCAGCATAACCACATTCTAGTTTGTCTGGCATGATCCAAGTTTAGGTAGCTTGTCCAATTCACCTTTCATCCCAGATAAAAGCTGAGAGACAAAGTATATGGCCATCTATACTGTCCAAGCATGTCCAAGGTGCAAGGAGGAGGAGTAGGAGGAGCACCCATCTCCATTAGGACAAGGAAGAGAACAGGCAGCCAGCAAATGCTAATGACACAAGAGCAATAATGGACAAACTCCAGAGTAGCTACAAGGATGGAATGTAGGCCTGGTCCTTGGCTGATGCAAAAAGCTGGAATGCATTATAAATCTAGAGAAAACAATTCTAAAATTTATATGGAGACAGAAAAGACCTAGAGAAACAAAATTAATTTTGGGAAATAAGAGTAAAGCTGGTGGCACAGACTTAAAGCTATTTTACAAAGCTATAGTGATAAAAACAGCATGGTACTGGAAGAAAAACAGACATGTGGATCATGGAACAGAACTGAGGATACAGAAACCTCCCCGGACATAGGCAACTATTTGATCTTTGACAAAGAGTCCAGAAACACATATTGGAAAAATGGTAGCCTATTCAACAGGTGATACTGGGGAACTGGTTATCTGTTTGCAGAAGAATGAAACCAAACCCTTACCTCTCACTGTATATTAAATTAAGATCAAAATGGATCAAAGATCTAAACATTAAAACAGAAACATTAAACTTTCTGGAAGGTAAAATAGGTAAAACACTTGAAGACACAGAAGTATAGGAAAGGATTTCCTAAACAGAACTTCAGTTGCCTGAGAAATAGCAGCAAGAGTCAACAAATGGGATTATAACAGACAAAAAAGCTTCTGTACAGCAAAGGAATCAATCAGTGGAGTGAAGAGACAACCTCAGAATGGGCAAAAAATTTCCAGCTAATCCTCAGACAGAAGACTAATATCCAGAGTACCACAAAGAACTTTAAAAAAAATTAAATCACCTAAAATTAAAGACCCACTTAAGAAATAGACAAGAGTAATGAACAGATGCTCTACAGAAGAAGAAATACAAACGATCAACAATTATATGAAAAATGTTCAACATGTCTAGCTATTAGAGAAGTGCAAATTAGAATCAATGCTAAGATTCCATTTTACTCCAGAAAGAATGCCTGTCACTAAGAAACCAACAATAAAAAATGCTGGTAATGGCCAGGCTGAAAAAGGAAAGAATTCCTGCACTGTACAGTCATTATGGAAATAAGATGAGGATTTCTCAAAGAAGTGAAATTAGAAATTCCATACTACCCTGCTAACTCCCTGCTAGGTATCTTCCCCAAAAAGCTTAAGATGTCATACTACAGAGACACATGAAGATCAACATTTATAACAGCATAATTCATAACAATTAAATCCTGGGAGTAGCTGGGATACCTATCGACAGAAGTTGAATAAATAAGATGCGGTATCTGTATATAATGGAATACTACTCAGCTATAAAGAATGACAGATTTGAGACATTTGTAGGAAAATAGATGCACCTGGAAAACACATTAAGTGATGTTAGAGGATGGATAAAAAGGGACAAAGGGGAAGAGCTCTTATACTAGGGAAGTGGTCCAAGGGAACAAGGCTGAGGGCTGAGGAGGAGGGAAAGGGAAACTAAGAATAAAGATATACCATGTATAGGAACCTAATATCCCCAGTTAAACACTATACACCATAACATGAGCTAAGAGAAATAATATTAACAAGTATGGAAAAGAGGATAGGGGAACCAGGGGCCAGGGGTGTGGGAAGGGGAAGGGAAAGGGGATTTTAAAAAGAAACAAGCTGTAGTATGTACACAGAACCACTCCCCAAGATGACTGCAAACTGCATGAATTATAAACATGTACTAACAAAATTTTTAAAAAGGAAGCTAGAATGCCAACACCTGCCCTGTTACTAAGGTGCCCACCCCCAAAGAAAAACATGAAGGAACTCAACTAAATCAAGAAAATCATCTTTTATATCACAACATAAAAATTTCCCCTCTACCATGTGGATTTTTAAAGTTGATTCTCAAGAATCTTCAACACCTAATCTTAAATGCCCAAGTTTGTTCTATTCTTGAGTCATAAATTTAATTATTACCAACTCTAAATCATTTCCTCATCTCATACTTCTAGCAAACAATAAGGAATCTACTTTGTTTTTTTTGTTTTTTTTTGGCAGCACCAGGGATTGAACTCATGATCTTGTGCTTGCCAGGCAGGCGCTTAGGCCACTGAGCTAGATCCCTGGCCCAGGAATCTACTTTGTTTATGAACACATTACAAATGTGCAAGCAGCTAGAAATTTTCACTAGGCTAAATAATCCCATTCCCTACAATAGCGCTCATAGATACCACATTTGAGTATTGTAAACACATGGTATTATTCCCCCCTGGTCCTTATCCAGGTCCTGTTCAATGAGCCATCTGTTAATTCTTCTATCCACATAGCAGTCCTAATATTAGGTCAAATCAACACAGAACCTTGCCTCCTGTTGACCAACTTCTACCAATTTCCTGTCCACTCCAATTCTCACCTTCTCCAGAATCTAGAAACTTGTTTTCTCCAAGGCTGGGAGATGGAAATGATGGTATTAAAGACATGAGTAATATAAAATTCAATGTAACTTTTATTCCTCTCCCTTTTTTGTTTTTGCAGCACAGGGAATTGAACCCTGGGCCTCATACACGCTAGGCAAGTACTCTATCACTGAGCTATATCCCCAGCCCTTCATCATAACTTTTTTAGGGGGAGAGGATACCAGGGATTTAACCCAGGACCTTCCCATGGAGTTACATCCCCAGTCCTTATTTATTTTTTATTTTGAGACAAAGTTTCAACAAGATGCCTAGGCTGGGCTTGAACCTGTGATTATCCTGCCTCTGACTCCCTCCTGTGCTGGGATTACAGGCAGGTGCCAGTGTGCTGGCTCATCATAACTTTCCAAATGATGGACGTGGAGTGACTACAGTCTTAAAATGACCAAACCAAAATTTCATAGAGCATATTTTTTTAGATTTTCCCACAAAACGTATACCAGGTCTCAATAAGCATCTCACTTTTTACAAAATCAAATCCAATAAAGGAAGTCAATGATGTTACTATAAGCTTAACCATGTTTTATAACAAGAGAGATTTTAATCTTGCTCTTTTCAAGAAAATTTCTGTGATATTCAGCAGCAAACAGGTCAAGTCACTTATGAATACTTTGAAAAATTAAATTCACTTCAACTTATAAACCAAACATAGAATTGAATGACTCCAAATGCATGCTTTTCTTTTCTAAGTTTCACATAGAGAGCCTTGCCGTTTATAACGAGTTCAGTGAATCGAGTTCTCACGAAGAGAAAGGCTCTGCCCGCTGGCTCTCTCTCACACACAGGACAGGAGGTGTCATCCCGGAAATAAACTGCCTCCTGACCCTGTGCAGGTTTAACAGAACAAAGATCTAGTGCCAGATCCAACAACTTGGTAACACACAAGAGTCAAAATCTGTATGGAAAAGATAAAAATGCCTGCTGTTGGTTCAGATACAAACCTATACATACTTATGTTTTATACATATTTATATGAAAATACATTTACCCATAACAAAATTCACCCCTGGTTATCTATTATATATCTATCCCACCTTACTAATAATGATGGACATAAATTGTCCTTAAGCTGAACATACTTTTTATGATCAAAAATCTTTCTATTCTCCAAACACCCTCATTGCTTTTTAGCAAATCCAGACTTGAAGGATATACATTACTATGAGGCATGAATGATGCACCCTAACATGGCAGTGGGTTTGGTATCCTCATATCTAAATGTTTCCTCACCCAAAGTTACTTTACTTGGATGACAAACTCCTCAGTTAATTCCTTAGTTAATTCCAATAAACTAAGCAAAGTGTAACAGTTTCAAGTAATGGAATGGGATCTAGGCTATGCAAGTCCTGGTCCTTACCTGGCCATGTGTAATGGACTGAATCGCTCCACCTTTCCATGTAGAACAGATGGGCATGGACACCACTTATGGAAACAAATGATACATATGTTGCCACACGGGCTCTACCACTAACTATGCTACTCAGTCCCGAGGCTAGAAGCATCCTCAGAATCATCCAGACACCATGTCCCAGGGGCTACAACCATTCAAGGACAGTTAGGTCTACGAGTCAATACATGAAATTTCACTTGTAGTCACTTAGGTCTCAGTTATAACATGTTAAAAATACCCCTTGTAATGCTGTCATCTTTAGTCCTTACTGTCTCAGTTACACTAGAATAACAGATTCTCTGGAATCTTTATTTTCCTGTATTTCTCCAGTCCAAAATGTGTTTCAAGTGAAGAAAAAGAGATGAAGTAATATAAAAATAAAGCAATATCCTCAGAAAATTCTAAGCATAAAAAAGGGCTTCTTGCTGCCCTAGACTTCTATTTGCAAACTAGTATTTCATACTACATTCTACCATCGGTTGAAATTCATTTTTGTTTTGTTTATTAAATTATGTACATACCCACAGAGCCAACATTCTGCTCATTTCTTGTGTGTCATGTGAATCATTTTTACACTCCCTACTGTGCCAGCTCATCTGCCCACTTGGCTTAAAATCAAATCACTACTGAATAAATTTTCATATTTCCAAAGCAAACTCACTCAACTCTGTAATAACAAGACTGTCTCATTATACTCTAGAAAAAACACTAAAAATGAATGAATGGGAACAAATAGTGGTCTGAACAATGTTTCCTTATCAAATAGTCTATTCAGAAGTGCATAAGTGCTAACATGTCTTGTAATGTAGAGCCTGCAGTCTATACTGCCTGTCCCTTACGTCTCATTCACCTGTGGCAGACATCACTAGTCAAACATAAAACTCCCTCTGAACCCAGAAGCACCCTGAGAAAGCAACAACATTCCAGGTGCTTCTTATCAAATGACTATACTCACTAGCCATTCATTCCTGCCATGACAAAAACAAAGACGAAAACAAAACTAAGGGTAAAAGACACTCATCCTTCTTTCTACCAGCTTAATCACCTGAACGACTCAAAACATTCTTCTTTATAGCTATCGAGCATCATCTTATCACAATAAAAAAATTAAGAAGTCAGAAACATTTGGTGCTGTAAGGATTTCGAGGATGATTTAGTCCTCTCCTTTCATTCACCAGATGAGAAGACTGGGACTAAAAGAAGGAAATGATTGTCCACCTTCACTTGAGTCAGTAGGAACACTAAGGTAAGCCTGAGATGAGCTGATACCCTTTTCTGTGTATCTCAGCAGGGCTAACCATAAAGGTGAAGGAAAAGAATGGTGTACTTGTTAATTTAGTCTCCTAATCTCCTGTTTCCAAGAGAGCGCAAACAGTTTTGGCTTGCATCTCTTACACTGCCTCACGCCATCTGCCTCTCAAAAATAAATATGCTTTTATGGGCAAAGGGGAAGGATAAAGAAGTCTTTGGACTTCATCTTCCTGCTAATAGTGCAAAATTATGCACTTTCCCAAGATTTCCTTCTAAGTTGCATAATGATTCACAAACCAATCTAGACACCTTAGTATGTATCATTTTTCTTTTTCCAATTATTTTAATAACCTGAAACCTAAGCATTAGGTATCTGAGTCCGAAAGAGTTTATAATATTTAACTATTATAAATGAGCACATCTGCTACAGAAACCACTGTGCAACGTTTTATGCTAATATCCAAAGGAAATCATTATTCTAACTTCAAAATTTTCTATGCTTAAAAAACACACACAAAGAACCTGTTAAAACTCCCAAATAAAGAAATACTATTGCCTTTGTTCGGTCATTTTATGACTTGTGACATTATTTATGTAGGATCCCGAAGTACCAAGAACAGAAGCTCTGATTACAATAGCACCATGCTAGCTCAGAAGTTCTTAAATGATACCACTGACAATATCACATCATAAAGAAATGATCAAAGCAAGGGAACATTCTCTAGAATTGTTCAAACGCTTAAACCAGTAAGAATCAAAACACTGATCAAAAGAAGCTATTTCCTAACACAATCCTTCATTATTAGAAGCAGGATAATTTCAGCTCAAAATTTTTCAGATTTTGAAGTAGTCATTAAAAATGTATACATGTTCAACACTGATACGAATTGTATATTAACTACAGTATAATTTGAAGGACATACTCAAAGATGAAAAATGTTCCAATTGTAGGAAAGTATCATTCTACATTTATACAATTGTAAGCTACATAGACAAAAGCTCCTATTTAATCAGAAATTAAACTATGAAAGTCTTTGATAATAGAACAATTTCATGTGCTAAGAATACTGAAAATGCTAAATTATATTTAGTAAGAGTTCCAAAACACATAAAATATACAATAAAATTGGTTCTGTAAGAAGTATTCACATCTTAAATAAACATAAATGTCCAAGAAACACAATAATTAGCATAAATTACAAATTACAAAAATAACAATAAGAGGTCCTAATATCAATTTATTGAATTAAAATTTAAGCATGCTTACAAAGAAAAGAATCAAACCAGAAATCATTGACCTACTTCTTTTCCCAGTAAACGTGGCTAACAAAGGAATTATACAAAGGCTGTAGGATCCCACGACCAGCAGTGTCAATAAAGTAGCATCATAGTGCCTCTCTGAACCAGCCGGTGGGGTGAGTGTAGAATTGATAAAGATTTTTGAAGAAATATCAGTTTCTGTACAACTGCGAAATCCTCCTGGTATAGTCATTTAAAAGGATCAAAGCAAGCTCAGGCAGGGGAAACTGCAGCCATGTTCAGTCTCATATCCCTCATGCCTGCTCTTAGTGCATGAGAATAGAGGGGGGAAAATCTGTAAGCTCCAAGGCACTCCACAAAACAGATTAAACCCGCGAGCAAATCAAACTAAGAAAGAGACTTACTGCTTTGAATGCTTAATCTGCAACAGGGACACATCGCTACTAAACAGGCTCTGTGGGTGTATGGTAAAGCCCTTTGTTAACAGACAAAAAGAAATGGACAAAAGGATTTTACAGCCTCCTTAGGAGTGTCACACTCGGCACGAAACAGCGGCCAGGCCAACATGGCTGTCCGTGGAAAGCGCTGGGTTCCGGCACAGCTCGGTGTGTTTGCTTTAAGTGCTATCGGTCCATTGCTGCAGTTTGAAAGCACACTGGTGGTTCTGTTTTCTGAGTTTGTTTTTAAAATTCACACTAGAACAGAGAAGGCTAGGAGAGAAATGATCTTAAAATAATACATGTGTGAATAACCTTTTCGAATTCACTGAGAATTAGCTGTTACCTGCAAACCCTTCTGGGTTTTGCTACAACTTCAGAATTCAAACAATAAGCAGATAATGGTCTTGTTTAGTTTTAAGCAACATTATTTCAGGATTCCTAAACTGTCAGGATGCAGATACTTACCTGCATATGAAACCAGCTACTGCTAAGTGACTGTCAGAAACGTGTGCATAACTGTCATTAATTCAATGCCTTATTCACTGAAAACTACTTTGTCACATGTTTGCTGTGTGACTTTGGACATAGTAGCAATGTTTCTGAGCCTATACAGCAAGTCAAAGTAACATCAGAAGTTACTCAAGGAAAATAAGAGAGAAAAACAATAAACTAGAATGCCCTATAATACTTTCCCACACTCGGATATGCTCAATAACCATTATTTTGCTTTGTCCCTATTGTCTCACCAGAAAGAAGAAATTGATCTGTACTTAAAGCAGAGAGAACAATTCTGCACTCCTCCACCCATGCTCGTATCCTGTTTTATCTGATATTCTAGTCATCCATGTATTTAACATCTTGCTCCTCTACTTTTTAGAGAAAGGGCCATTTCGTTTACACCCTGTACAGCCCACTATGCTTCTCACACCACCTGGGCAAAGCAGGGACACAGAAACCATTAAAACTGCTTAAATTATGAATTATTCGGAGTTTATTTACAAAGGGAGTGAAAAAATAAGTACTAAATCCAAACACATCTTTTGAAAGAAAACAGCTGAATTCACCCAATTTATAATAAGAAACCAATTCACATTATTTTAAAACTTTAAAAAACTTCTCCCGAGATTAAATTACTTAGAATTTAGTTTGATGTTGGTCATATTGCACTGTACCTAGCATTCAAAGTAAAAGGTTACAAAACATATACTTACAAGATTCTATTTACAAAGTAAACAGAACTACAGTGATCTTTCTGTCTGATTTCCAGTTGGGTTCCAAGAGCTCCTAGGTTACTATTCTTTTGTTAAACCTCCAAATACCATCAATTCAAGTGACACCCGTTAGACCCTTCCTGTAAAAATTTAACAGATGCCTTCAACACACAATTGTTTCTATGTTTCATAGCATGTTCATCAAAAGAGAACATTGTTTTAAAGAATGTGTTTATCCTTCCAAACTTTCTGAGTAATTCCAAAAAGCAGTGTGTAAAATTTCCCCTAAATACAAAAACAAAAATTCTAATAATTGCTGGGGATATAGCTCAGTGGCACAGTGCCTGCCTGGCAAGCGCAAGGTGCTGAGTTCGATTCCCAGCACACGCACAAAAAAATTCTACTAATTATTTACAAAGCACGAGTTTTTCTCGTAACTATTGTTTCAAAACTCCGACAGTGTGACAGGACCAACTTACAATGATTGCTGTAGGTGCTTGGATCACTGTGGGTGCTGCCGATCGACGGGGTGCTTCCTGTTCTTGGTAGCGCAGGACTTTTCAAAGAAGCTTTGGATTTAGGAAGTGGCCTAGCCAAATTCACCCAAGGCGGTTGCGCACTTTTCAAGGATGTAGCTTTTCCTTGAGATTAAAAGAAAAAACAAATTGTTTACTGCTATTCATTCTGAAAGCGAGTGCGTTAGGCCTGTGAACTCAAAATGCATTTACTGAGTCCGAATGAACATTCAGGATCATGCATATTTATGTCCAACAATTTAGAAGCAGAAGAACAGAAACAATGCGGCAATTTGGCTATAAGAAGTAAAACTGTAACCCTGCAACCTGAAGTAATTAACTTACACATCTTCTCTGAAATGGAAGACAGATCAGAAGAATTGTGCCAGAGAAAAGCTTTTGGCTAAGCTTAAATCAAAGCAGAAACAAACTAACAATGACCCTCTTGGTAGTGTTATAAAAAAACTAAATTTACAAAAATAAATAAATTACTCCATGCACACAGTAGGCTATCATACAAAAACAAAATCAGTGAACATATTTTAAGGCAACCAAAACAAAAATTCAATTGGATGAGAAAAAATATCATTTGAAGAATGCCTAATACCTAACACTAGGTGGTGCTATATTATTAGCATTCTTTTTCTTCATTTCTCTAATCCCCATACTTCACTTGAGAAATTTAAATGGTCTCAGCTCAAATTTCTGACTCTTCCTCATAACAAGTGTTTGTGCTTACCTATGAAATCTGTAAGCTGACATCTCTGAAAACACACTATCCCGATGCTCACACCAACTACCTAAATATTGCACAACCCCTGCTCTCTTCAAACTCACTTTCTCGGGGAGCAATTTTATTTATTTTATGCTCCACTCAATCCCCCTACAGATGAATTCCAAATTCTCACCTGCAACCCTAACCCCCGAATCCTGATGCCACTCATGTCTTGAATTCCTTGTTGCATTCTCCAACTTGGACAGACATTCTCCTGTTTATTTATGGTAGTTACAGGTCCAATTCCCCCTTCAAAAAAAAAAAAACTCAAAACACTGGAATCATACTTTCTTCCTTGGTATGAAGGTAGTCCTCAAGCTGGTTCCTACCTTCTTATGTATGCCCCGCCCTTCTCCACAGTTTAGGCTGCTCCAGCGGTGGCAAACCTACGGCATGC